>JANHZT010005319.1:61386-85211 GCA_032468215.1 Stegonotus admiraltiensis
CCCAGAATTCCTGAGTCAGTCAAGCTATTTTAGGAATTCTGGGAGTTGAAGTCCACAAGGTATAAAAGAGCCAAGTTTGCCTACCCGTGGCCTATGAGAATGACCTGCTTTGCGTAGGAAGTAATTCTCTCCCAGCTACCTGTTTTCATTTCCATCTGAAACCTAGGTATTACAAGCAGTCAGTTTTTTCTTCCCTGGCCATGACATTTAGAGTTATATTTATATAGTTTCCAGTGATTCAGTATTTGTTTGCTAGGATTTTCAAAGCCTTCAAAAGGGACAATTGTCACAGCATGTAAACAAGAGCAAAGTTCCCTTCCTTGAAGTGTTAAAGTAGCTGCCTGCAGGCTCTGGAAGGCCAGACTCAGTTGTTTCAAAGACAGTTTTCTCTCCATTCTTTTGGGTCCGTGATTGCTTGATTTTTCTAGCAGCTCTGGAACAAGTGTTCTCTTGCATATACGCATGAGCACAGAAAACTAGAAAAAGTCTTCAAAGCAATTCCAAAGAACGGGGATGCATTAACACTTTAGGGTAAGGTGCTCTTGACAATGTATTTTGAGAAACGTTCTTTCAAAATACATTGCATATTTCTATGATTTATAACTGAAATTTCTTCACCCCGAGTGTTCAATTGCTACTTAGAAAGACCACTATCAAGCATGCTAATGTAATATCACCATATGTTTATCTAGTTGGAAGGACTTCTGAATTCTGAATTAAGGCTCAGTCTCATGACACAATATCTGTCTTATTGATCTGTTGCAGCCTGCACAATAGTAACAGACAACCAGCAATTTACTTGCACTAGGCCATATCACTGGAAACGGCAATTATGTATATGCACAAAGAAAATCCTAAAATGTATTGGCTCCCCCCTCCCTCCCCCCACTAAACTGCATATGGAAGCACAGCTGTGTGGGAACTGTATATGTAAATGGTTTTGGACTGGGGTTTCTTTTCAGCGTTCTCTGCTGGAAATGCTGAACAATGCTTTGATGGTAAATAATTTTGACTTCCTTTGTCAAGAATCTTTTTCATACATTTCTAATCTAATTAAAAAGATGAAAGAAAGCAGTGTCCTATTTCACTCTTCCAAATAATATAACTTTCTCAATCTCCAATTAAGATAGCAGGATCTGTGACAATTGCTACATCTTGCATATTACAGACTTACATGAATTATGCCTATTAATTATTAAGACCTTTTAAAAAAGATTAGTCAATTCATGGTGGCAAATATACCTAATATTCCTGCTCCCTATTTTCCTCACAACAACAATGTGGTAAGAGAGCTGAGAGAGAGTGACTGACCTAAAGTCACCCAGCCAGCTTTCACGCCTAAAACAGAACTAGAACTCAGAGCCTCTTGGTTTCTAGGCCTGCACTTTCACCACTGCATCAAATTGGCTATTTGAGATGTGTATCGCAGAAATGCTGAAATGTGTATCAAACACTTTTGGCGATGGCCAACATACTTTGTTGTACTTAAGGATACTTAGCATACAGATGAATTTTAATTTAATAGTTTAATCAAATTAATAAATGCTTTTAATTTAATAGTTTTTGATGAAACTAAAGCAAGAAGCAATGCAAAGTTGATATGAGCTTATCTTTGTATAATTTTGCCAAAATCAATAGCGCTTTTTCCTTTTTTTTCTTTACTATTATTTTATGTATGACTTCTGCTGAGAACATGGACAACATTGTCTCTCATTCATCTCTCAACAACAGGATTTATACCATCAGTCGTATGATTGCGTCTGTGTCATGTTTGCCTCCATTCCAGATTTCAAAGAATTTTATACAGAATCTGATGTTAACAAAGAAGGTTTAGAATGTCTCAGGCTTCTAAATGAGATCATTGCTGACTTTGATGATGTAAGTGTATTGTTCCTTCAATTAAAATATGAGCCAGAACTTATGCTGAGACAAAGACTTCTTAGCCACTCTCCAAGACAGGAATGCCTTTAACCCCATTAAATCATTTAATTTTGTCCAAGAAATATATTTTGGAACACTACATTTGCTCAACCTTTCAGCAGAGAAGATTATTTGCTTAGAATCTACAGAATAACAGAGTTGGAAGGGACCTTGGAGGTCTTCTAGTCCAGCCCCCTGCTCAAACAGAAAACCAGCAAATGGTTGTCCAATCTAAGCAGTGTTGGCCATAATCCATAACTATGCCTAACTTTAAACTTCAAATCACACTGTCAACTGAGTTCATGGGATTCTTGCTATAGAGAATATTGATGGAGAGAGTGCTGTGAATACCACCTTAAGTTCCTGGGGGACAAAAATTACCATACTTTTCGGAGTATAAAACGCACTTCCCCCACCCCACCCCAAAAGAGGGTGGAAAAGTTGGTGTGTCTTATACGCCAAATACAGCCATTTTTGGCCTCCTGAAGCCCCGTCCTGTGCGTCCCATTTTTGTGAAAAATGGGGCGCTCAAAGAGTTTGGGAAGCCTGCAGAGTGCTCCTGGGGACCGGGGAGGGCAAAAACCTGTTTTTTCTTCCTTACCACTTCAAAATCTTGGTGCATCTTATGCACCGGTGCATCTTATAGTCAAAAAAATATAGTAAAGAGGGATAAAGTTGACTCTGGCCAAAAGGAGCTGTTATTTAATGGTGTGACGGATAGATTCTTTTCCCTATATTTTACATATTTTGTACAGAAGTGTACAGAAAAAAGAGAATGAGCCAGTTTCCAAGTCGCTTGAGCATGTGGCCAAGCCTTCTCTAGAAGAGTCCTATGAGACCTCTGTCTCATTCCAGTTTCTTAGTGCAAGGAAGTTTCTTTGGTCTGTATAAATGATGCCCTCCAATTCTCTCCTTTGGCCAAAACATCATCTACTATGTTATGGACATTGTGGCATATTCTCTTTCAAAAAACAAGCTTTGGGTTTTTCGTTTTCTTAATTTATAATATTTTAAGTATAGAAAATCATTGAAGGGACTAATCTGGGAATGTGTACACTGTATGAGAATGAGCAGAACAGTTATTAATATAGCTGTTATTGAAGACAGTGAGCATTAGTCATGTCAACAGCAAGTAGAACTTTGAAGCTGGGGCAAAAAAGTCATTGAGAACTACCACTCACTGCTTTAGCGTAATTGCCAAACTATTTTGATTAACACATAGACGTTATAATTATGTGATTTGCTGTGAAACTGTTCCTGAATCTCAAATTTTGTTCTTTAAACAGTTTTACATATTTTTCTTCTGTGGTTGTTTGGATTTGACCATCATTTTCCCATTATTATGATGACAGGTTAGCACTTTTATGGCCAGTGTATAGAACTATTTAAAGTAATATGTTTAGGAAACCCAGCACAATAGCTTTATGTTTAAACATGTGATGCTTCAAACCTGGCAAAGAAACTGAACCTGGAGGAATGTAATTGTATACATAAAACAGCTTGTTGTATTTACATTTTTGTGAGCATATGGAAACAAGAGAAAATACTGTTTAAAGTAATACTTCCATATGTATATTTTTCAGGGCTACATTAAATATTCTTTCTATATTTAAGTACAGGAAACCAAGAGCCAGTGTAATGTAGTAGTTGAAATTTGGGAATTGAATTGAGGACACAATAGTTCAACTTTTCATTCAGTAAAGGAATTCACCAGTTGACTACGGCTCAGTCATTCTGTCTCAGCCCACCCTATTTTACGCATTTTTTGATATGGAATAAAATGTGCAGAGAAGACATTCCCATCTATGCTGCCATGATGACAGCAGAGAAAATATGAAATGTAAATGGAAACCTAAAAATGAGTTACAATAAGTATGAAATCTCAGGGACAGTTAAACCAAACCCCACCTTCTTACAAAAAGTTTTGGTTGACAGACTCACAAGTTTAGTTTCAAAGGATGAAGAGTTTAGCAACATCAGCAAATTTTCCTATGGCCATACAGCTTTAATGTTGCCATCCAGTCTGTACTCAGGGCTATGGACTGGTATAATTAAGTTGTTTCCTTCAACAAGGACCTGGGATAAAAATACTGGAATATGGAGATATGTTGGGGAAGGCTCACTTCATCTCACCTGCATATGCATTGTGCCTTAATATCGGGTTTCTATATTATTTATGATATGGGCAGATACATTTAAAGAGATTACTACTGTTCTATCTAGACTACCCTAAAAAAATGGTGATAGTTCTTCTGGACTTGGGCTACTTGGGCTTTCTTTAAAGAAGTATCTAGTGACAAATATAGAAAATGTGTATTAACAAAGCTAATATGTGATTGTTTTGTAATCAGACATCTGTTTCTCCACAGCTGTTATCTAAGCCCAAGTTTAGTGGAGTTGAAAAAATCAAGACAATTGGAAGCACGTATATGGCCGCTACAGGACTAAGTGCAATGCCCAGTCAAGAACACAGTCCGGTATACATCAATATTATACACAATTTGAAGAGATCATTAGTCAAAAAGACAGAGATTGGGATATGCTGCAGAAATTTAGTCATCCTGATCCTAATGAAGCTCCTCTGAATAATGCTCCAAGCTTATTTGGAGTGTTCAGAGGTGTATTTTCAGTCATTTCAGATTGAAAAATAAATCTGAGAAAGTCCCATTGTAAACTCAGAGTAATTTGTTTACCCCTTGCTGCTCTTGAATTAGGGTCACAGCATGGAACTATCATCTTGGCAAATGTAGGAAAAAGCCTCTATTCACCAAGAATGAAAGGATGTGTTAGAATTGGAGAAAGTATGTCAAATTTTTCTTTCCCCATCAGAGTGGCTCCATCTGAAGCCCGACAACAAGCAGCATTTGTGGGGAGAATCAATGTAAAGAAAAAGTCAATTGCTTCCCAACTATTATGTTTCTTCTCTGCAACTCTCTGCTCCTACATTTAAAGTTATGGGGTTAAATGCAAAAATTGATCCATATTGTGCTACATTATTTACCCCTTCCTTCAAATAGAGACTCCTCCTTCAATATTTATTGTTTGACTAGTTGTAGAATTACTGTTGTCACATATGAAATACAAAACAATTACCGACACCTAAAATGCTCACTTTTCATCCCAAAACAACAATTTGCCAGTTTAATGGAAAAGTTACTGTCACTGTCAGTAGAATAAATAGAGTATGCTTCTGAGAGACTTCAAAACATCAGGTGGAAAATAATGTATTTATAATACCTAACATTTCACTGTTTATATTTTTATTTAAATTGAAATTGTACAAATCAAACTTTATTTCTCTTCCTGCTCTACCTTTCCAATGAAATTCAGAGGGATTTTGATTTTTACTTCTTTTGCAAGTAGGATACATTCAAAGAACTTTGCTGTGTCTTCAAAATACACAGAAATAGCCCCATCCTACTTTGCTATTTTATCACTGCAGCTCATAAAACGGACACATGCCCTGGTGTGCATTCAAGATGAGACATAGTCCAAGACAGCTGGACTCGTCTCAGTAAAACAGATACAGGAGCCCAAGGGATTGTTTCCTTCATTTTAATTTGCATTTTGCAGTAAAGGGCAGATTCCAATATTTCACAGCTTAGGCCCCAAACTGAGAGTCCCATTGTGTTAGCCTTAACAGCAGGCACTAACCTCTTTAATATATATTCTCCCTATGCTACTTCATGCAGCAGACCACTGGCAGAGAGTGGAATGATGAGTGTTGCGATCAGTAAGCGGCAAATGTTTATGCAAGGAAATTGGAAAAGATGGTCTTGTAACAGGAACTCAGAAATATCTAGATACAGCCCTGGGAAATTTCTTATCTGCAGGAAGAAAGTAGTTTGTTCAGGATTTGAAGAATACTAGATTTATCCCCAACCTTATGCATGTTGACGTTCCATAGGTTGCAGCAAACATAACAGCAAATAGTTTTGTGCTTTCTCAGATACTGCAAAGAATAATGTACAGCTTAATTTTTGCACATTTTCTAAGAAGTCCCCTTGATATTAATTATTGATACTGATATTATTAATGAATGTTCATGTAGCCCTAAACTTGAATCATTTCTTCCCAGAATGTTTTCATATGGATATGCATAGAAAGCAAGTTTGGTGACATGTTTTGATGATTGCACTTGCCTTATTGTGGTCTGTGTTTGCATTCAGGAGCCCGACCGACAATATATGCATATTGGGACTATGGTAGAGTTTGCATTTGCCCTTGGAGCAAAACTGGATGTAATAAACAAGCATTCCTTTAATGATTTCAAACTTCGAGTAGGTAAGTGAAGAGTATCACAAATTGTCTCATAGCAGCAACTTGTAATGTTTCATTCTGTGTTACAAATTCATGTTTTGTTTTTTACTTAGTTATTTCAACAACTCACATGTCTATAAAAAGGGACAAATCTGTTTTATGTCCCACATGTCCCACAGTTGTTAAAGATAAAAGGATAAAGTCATAGCATAGCACAAAATTTTGGAAGACAATGAACAAAAAAAACCCAGAAGCTTAACATGAATTCAGTCCATGGTAAGAATATGAAGCAGATTTTCTATAAGTAGAGAAGAAATGTTGTTACCATTTTCTCAAGGTTATATAATTGTGATTATATAATGCTGTTTAGCAATTTCAGAAAATTATGCCAGCAAGAAAAAAAGGGACAATAATAATAATAAGAAAAATCACCTTATATACATTTTAGCAGAAATACTTTTTAAATAATGGAATAAGAATACAGTAGGTAGAGTAAATCCATCAAGGTTTTGTGATGAAGAGTTTTGGGAAGGTTGCATTTCCTCTGTGCTGGTTCACCCTTTTTTAAAATTAAGAAATCTTTAGATCTGAACATGTGAGTTATACCAGCCTGCCTTATTTTATTTTATTTTATTTGTTTTGTTTTGTTTTGTTTTGTTTTGTTTTGTTTTGTTTTGTTTTGTTTTGTTTTGTTTATTGTCAGGAATTCCATCGCTACTATCTCATATAATGAATCTAAGGGCTACAACAATCCATAAAACATAGCTGAAAATAAAAATACCCTTTTCATTATCCTTTTCTTTTGTTAAAATTCAACCAATAAATAAATAGATAAAATATTTTCTTTTTCTAAAATATTCAGAGTTTGTGGAATCAAAAGAAAGAACATTACATTTCTGGCTGACCAAAGGTTATTCCAATATTCAGCACTCTGTTAGGAACACAAAAAGTTTTTGAATACAATATGAAGTTAAAAGGCTCTGTGTGTGTGTGTGTGTGTGTGTGTGTGTGTGTGTGTGTGTGTGTAAATATAAAAAGTATTTAATTTAACAAAATATGCTTTTTATATTATCACTCAATATTTCGTTATTCTATCTAGCCCGTAGATTACAATCATTTCAGCTTACAGCATCCCCTAGTGTCAAAACCTTGGCAATGAATCGATAGACAGATTGAACAGTATTTCGTCCTCTTCATATGTACTGTATTTTCTGCATTAGTTTCATCCTTTCCATTCAGAAAAACATTCCCAGTTTTGTTTATATGTAGGATATCCAGTGATTTCTAATTATTTTCCTGAATACTGAGGATCCTATTCAAGAACAGAACAGGGTGCAACATTTTTTCACCTCTTTTCCTAGGATCCTCTGGGAAAGTATTGATACTGCATCTAATGTGTGTTCATTGTGTTCTGTTAAGTGTCACTGAATAGAAAGTTACTGTATTCAGTTCTTCTCCTTGCCCCACTTTGTTATTTTATTTATAATTTTGCTAGAAGAAAAGTACATGCAACTTAAAAATCATAGTTTTATGACCATGAATTGCCACTAAATGCTAATGGGGCCATTAAAAGTGGTATTTGCATAATGTGCATTATGGTTCTTATTTCTTATGATCAACACATCTGTCCTAGCTAAGCTCACATAGTGCATAAGGTTTAGACCTGGAAAGGTATATAGTAAGTATCCTAGTCCCTGCTTGACTTGCTCTTTCCAGTCCTTGAAGTTGCTTTGAGTCTGAAACTTTAACTCATCTAAAATCTAAGATTTTTCTTAAGAACATAGGACCAAACTCTATTGTACAACTGACAAAATTTATGTCAGTTGTACAATAACCAGCTAGGTGACTTTAGGCCAGTCACTCCTTCTCAGCCAAATTCAACTCACAGCGGGGGGGGGAGGGGGAGAGAAGCAGGAATAGTAGGTATATTTGCTGCCTTGATTTGGGGAAAATAGAAAGAGAAAGGGGTATTAGGTAGGCTACTACCTTGAGTTATTTATCAAAATAATAAAGACAGGAAATTAATAAATAAAATAAAAGTTTTTTCTGGGTGACATTAATTTAATGTGCATGATTTCTTTAAAATTAGTGTTTGTAGAGTTCATCTAAAATTAACAGCTAAGTAATTTCTCCTTGATTGTCTTAGCCAGCAGTCTATTATTTGTCTGTAACATAACACTGTAAATTATAAATAGCACTTGGGTTGGGGCCCATTTTTTTCAATGACTTTGTTTCTTTTTTTAACTTGAGCATTATTGTGTTTAGTTATCTATTACATTGATCAGTGTTTGCAATAAAGAACAATAGACAAGTAAGAAAGATATATTGTTGCCAACAAAAATTTCCTTTATGCAGTGGTCCTTCAGCAGTTTTCTGGTTTTCTCCAAAGGAATGTGAGGGCAAGGATAACCTTAGCTGAATGCAAAGCAATTGGCATAGACGCACTACCTTGGTGACGCTCCCTCCCTCCTTCTTGTTTGCTTCTTAAGTTCAGAGATACCTTCTCTGTGCTTTTTATCTTAGAGAGGGAGATCTGAATTTTAGTATATGGATCACACACTAACAATGATTATATAAGCTGAGTTATATTGAGAATGTCAGATTTTTAGTTTGATAGAAAAGTAGCCCAATGTTTTTGACAGCTGTTTGAGCAAAATAATCAAGTTGAAGTATTTTGATTTGCATCTTTGTATTTGTCTTGATTTATTGAAAAAGAAACTAAGGAAACTTTTCTAACCAGAAAGCAAAATATTAATTGCTTTTTATGGCTTTTATATTTGGTTTTTATCTTTGTAAGTAGCCCGGAGTCACTAAGTTGCCCGGAGTCATTTATTTAAATAAATAAATAAAAAACAATAGAGGGCAAACTGAATTAAATTTTCGTTTTACAGGTATCAATCATGGGCCTGTAATTGCTGGAGTCATTGGAGCTCAGAAACCACAATATGACATCTGGGGCAACACTGTGAATGTGGCCAGCAGGATGGATAGTACTGGCATTTTAGATAAAATACAGGTTATTTTTTTATTCTTGCTAATAGCCAACAGATCTTGTGTGGAATCCGATTCTGTTCTTTTAGGGAGAGAGATTCAAAGCAGGGGATCAGGGAGTCAGAACTTCTATATTGTTAATCATTTGGAAGAGGTAGCATTTCATAAGTTAATTTATAAGGGAGAAAAATAGCAACACCTACCAAAAAAGTTTTCTACATGTGTTCTACAAATAAAGAATCTCTGTCTGCCTTCATTTCTGTTCATCCTTTTCTCTCTTCATCCTTCCTATCTTCAAGGAGAAATCCAAATAAACAAACAAAAATATACCACTAGTTTTATTGGAGTTGTTAACTTAAAATTTGCTTTTAATTTTTATAAAAGTTAATACAATAAAAAAAAACCTTTATCCACCCCAAAATATTAGCATTATCCTAGATGATCTTGCAGTAAATTGTGAGCCCTACTTACAACCCGCCCACCAAATTTATTGTGTTCCAGGTTTAGCCAAGTGAAATCCCATTGATTTCATTGGATTTCTAAATATTACAAACTGTGAATATGTCCCAATATATTTTTTTCATGTCTGTTAAAGTAATAGGGAAGACTCTGGATGAGATTCTCATCTTTAAAGTTGGCAAGGTTATATTGAAAACTTTCCCCATAATTGATCGATACCCTCAGCAAATAGTTCAGGGCATAGAAGAGAAGGAAAAGATTTCTAGGCTTTCTTTAAAATGTGTGTTCTGAATGTGTTTATTTAAATAATTTTTTGCAGGTCACAGAAGAAACCAGTAACATCTTACAAACATTGGGCTACATTTGCACCTGCCGAGGTATAATTAACGTCAAAGGAAAAGGAGAACTTCAGACCTACTTTGTACATACTGAAATGACTAAGTCCCTTTCCCAAGGGAATGTGGCATCATGAAATATATCAAGGGTAGACAGTCTCATATTTTTAGAGAAAAAGCACCCCACACTTTTTTCTTAAATCTCCTCTAGCCCACACCATGAACAACATGTTGTACTTTTCTGGTGTATAGAAATGTTGCTGTAGTAGTGTCTACAGTCTCGTCCCACCATTCACTATCAAGAGAGCTCGGTAGTTGTCAGATTCCAGAAATGGCCAAAGCGAGTGCTGTGCACTGAGATAATGACAGCTTGATTTGTATTCTTGACTCTTCAGTGGTAAAAAAAATCAAGGAAAATAACCAGACTTAGGAAAATTATTGCCCTGATGCAGAAGGAGGCTATGAAGACAATAATTTTAAAAAAACAATACAGAAAAGCACTTTATGGCAATAAAATTAGAGCTGCATGTAACATCGTGAAAAATATGGTAGCTCCATGTAACATCCTCTAATCCTGAATTATATAATTCTGAATATCTAATTCTATCCCTTCATCATTAGAACTTGGGTGTGTTCACTAGTTGTGTCTCACAGCCAACAACATAAAATAGGCTTGATAGTTTCCCCAGAGGAATTCATAGACAAGCAGGACCAGTTTTGTATAAAATGTGTTAAAATGTTTTGATGCTCTTGTCTTTTGTAATATAAACTCATTAAAGGTTTCTATGTACTTTATTTGCAATTGCGAGTTTATTACACCTGTTATGTGTCATCAGTGAGCTTTCTGGCACAAAGGCAAAAACAAAAACCCGAACTCTTCTGCCAGAAGTATATGATTTAAATATCTTCAAAGTCAAAGGTGATAAGGCCATGGAAGCAAGGGATAAATTATTAACAAAGTAATAATTTTTATTTTATTTTATTTTATAGCCATTTTGTATGTATGAATTCCCCTTAGTGCTACTTAACACAATGTTGCCATTAAGTATGAAAAATGAGAGGCAGTCAGTAACTTCTTAGCTTTGTTGTGGATATAGAAAGTAGAGCAATTACTGTAACAGTTTACTTACTCATCATTAAAATCCCACTAGTAATCATAAAAAGAAAAAGCTGAACCTGCAAAGAGGAAGTCTGAATTAATGCCAAGTTTTTAATAGCTTATTTATCCTAGATAGGCAAATACTGAAAGTATAATTTATGCAAAACGATTGCTATAAATAATGATCTAAAAAGAATAAAAAAAACATGGAAGACAATGCTCTACAATAATTTATGATACTACATAGTGTACTATAATATATAAACAAAAGATGCCATTCAATTCCTGGTAAAAATTTCACCATAAGGAAAACAAAATGACAAAAAGTGTCATCATGTAAAATCTAGAAGTTATGGACTTGTTTCAAATAGCAGTAAATCTATAATTCTAATATTTACTATATGATGACATCATTGTACATAGGTCATCATTTTGGATTTGCCTAAAGGGGGCTGCAGACACTATTCTTTAGTGATAAACATCAGTTTGCTTTCTCAGAAGGCTGCTCAAATATTGTACAACATCTACAAAACCCACTGTAAGAAAAGGTCAACTTTGAAAGCTGAATAACCTAACACAGGGTAATGGAATCTATTTACCATTTTGCCGTAATTTAATCTGCTTTTATTATTAGATGTTTGAAGCAGAAACCTGGCAGAATAATGACATTTCTCAATCATAAAAGCCTGTTTTGCTTGTACTTTTGTGGTTTCATCAGGCAGCGTTGTTACCTTTTCACCCTTATCTTTGCAGCAGTTATCTCTATATAGTATGGTATGTGATCAGAAATGAAGAATTGTCAAGTAGCGCTGTGTCCTAGGATAAATTCCATCAAGGAATGGATAAATACCAAAAGATCGGTTACATGATTATTTCTTGTCAGTGCCTTTTATTAACAGCTACTAATGAGACACATTTGATGAGACTCCTATTAGTCTGTTTGCATGCAGGTATCAGTAACAGCTCTCCTGACGTTAAATCATTCATGCTTCTGAACTCATTGTTCAAGGACCTTTTGTCTATCTGCCAGTTGAAAAGTAACTAATTCCCCCTTTAGCCTCTTTGATATCAACACCTCCATTTAGATTCTGTGATATCTATGTAGTGCTTACAAAGGTGTGTCTCATGTTTCAAGAAACGTATACCATCATCCAGAAGACACTGCATGAAGACTTCATTCAGAATCATAGCCTTACCTCTTTTGTACCTGTCTACTATTCCTATATTTCTCAGAGAAATTCCTGCTAACAAGTACTGTGACTTCACAGACACTTTACTTGTGAAACAGATTTCACATAGCAGTGTGCGAGAGCAGCCTGGGCTTTATTTTGCCCAGCCACAGCTTTTCTCAAACTTCCAACCCCCTTATAAGTGATTTGACATCATAGTTTATTCAGATGGTCTCTTAGTAACCAAAGAACTCTGCAAACACACCAGCTGGGGCTGGGTGGGTGATTAGTAGGGAATACAAAGCAATCCAGTCTGCCATTCAGCTGAACACTGGGCTTCACAGGGGAATGCAAGGAGCCCAGAATGAGAAAGAACCGGAGGAAGAGGAAGAGTTGGAAGAACTGGAAGGTGTCAATGAGACACTAATAAGGAAACACCAGCTTCCACTCTCTGCACAGTCAGCCTTCAGCTACATCCCACCCCGACGCAAGGAACCTCCTGAACTTAGTTATTTTTACCAGGAAAGCAAGGTATGTCCAGAAATTTTGTGCAATAATTGGGAGGAGGGGATCAATGCATCCAAGACAGGCGTTATGATGGAAATACCTATTAAAAGGCTCTGGAAACAAAGCATCATTCAGTCTTTCAGCCCCAGATAGCAAATTGCAATACAGGTAGTCCTCAACCTATGACCACAGTTGAGCCCAAAATTTAATGTTGCTAAGTAATACATTTAAGTAGATTTTGCCCCACTTTTATCACTTTTCTTGCCATAGTTGTTAAGTGAATCATTGCAGTTGTTAATAACTCGATTGTTAAACGAATCTGGCTTCTCCATTGACTCTGCTTGTCAGAAGTCACAAAAGGTGATCATATGACCCCAGGATACCACAACCATCATAAATATGAATCGGTTGCCGAGCATCTGAATTTTGATCACATGACCATGGAGATGCTGCAATGGTTGTGTGAAAAACAATCCTAAGTCACTTTTTTCAGTGGTGTTGTAACTTTGAAGGGTCACCAAATGAACTGTTGTAACTCGAGGACTAACTATATATAATTTTTGAAACATGTAGTCTATGGAATTTACTTTTCCAAGTTACTCTGGGTCACTTGTTTGAATAATGGTTGGTGAAGTCAGAGCTGTATGTTTGTAATTATCGTATTTGTGAGCAGTGTCTTGTATTGTGCTATACTGGGTAGGAATATAATTTTGGAGCCAAGGGTCATATTCAGCCATGTGGCATGCTGACACTGGCACAACCCTACAGTTTCTTTCTCTCTTTAGAAGCTAAGCAGTGCTTAAAGGCTTTTAATCATGCTGGAAGCGCTCAATATATTCAGTGGCTATGGTAAATTCAGCAAAGGTCACTAATATCTGTCTCCTAGATAGGAATTATTGTAGATTCTGTGTTTTATAAAAATGTTCAGCACTGTATTTTTTTTTGAAGAAAGCCTCGTTAAAAGTTCTGTCACTTATTGACAGCAATTCTTTATGAAGATATGAGAACATACACATTACTGCTCGGCAAAGAAAATTTAGTATATGGCAATACCAATTTTTATGCATATCGGAATGCTCAAGGAAGTTGATTCCATCACTGTGATGTGATCCTGGTGATCCTGTTTCATCATTCAACTGATCCAGCCTTTTTATTTTTAAGGCAGGAATTGTTGCCCTGTATGACTGCGTTTTCAAAAGACCGACCAGCTATAATGCAAAGCTCCATCGGTGTGACAGAGAACATGCAAAAAGCAGAGGACTGTACATTAATGACGAGGTGATTGTCGAGTCTCAAGAGGATGAAAATCGCTAGTCACTCTCCTTCCTGCTCACTCATGATAATAGCCAACTTCTGGCTGTTGCCAATTAACTGCATCCTACAAGCATGCAATGGAGTACTGTAATAATTATTAATTTAAAGCTAGGGTCTTACGCAAATTTACTTAAGAGTAAGAACTTCTAAGGGGAGGAGTGTCAAACGTCGTCACAGTGGCGTCACATGACTCATCAGGACTTCCCCCCCCCTTCACTAAACCAGGCATGAGCGTGGCCAGCACGTGACACATCTGTCCCAGGCTATAACATGCTTAGGGTTATATGACACAACTCGTCAGATTATTGGTTGAATCATAGATGCAGGTATTCCCACATATTTGTGTAGGGGCTATTCCAAGTTTGGGAATTAACAAAATGTATTATAATTACTGAATTAAGCTTTATTTGGGAGTAAGCAGCATTTGGGAACAGTGCTATACATTTTGAGTGTAAATATAGGTAACACTAGTATCTACTGTGTATAAAATCTAAATAGTATTTTGCACTTAAAGTAGACTGAAGTACAAGGGATGTCTCTCCCCAAGCCATTAGTATGATACAAACAGAATTAAGATGTTCAGCTCATTAATTAAAATAGACCATAATTTAGCAAATACTTACCTCCACCCCTGAAACATATGGAATTCAAATAGGCAAGCTATTATGTCTTCCCATCAAATTTCTATAAGCTATATGGAGAATATTGCTAATGGAATGCTAGAAGTCAGTTGTGAAAATAAACCTCCTGAAGTGGTACACAAATGCTCATTATTCTCAGATGAGAGTTGTATTTTGCAGAAAAAAGTGACAATCCTTCCTTGAGGAAATATTTAGTAACATAAATCTCAAAGTACTTGTTCATATTAGACAATCTACAGAGATTATGAGGCATTTTTAAGAGAAGTTCCTGTAGGGTGGAAGAAATTCTATCCCAGTAGCATTTTCCTTTTAGAAAGGATTACAGGTGACTCTAGCTGTTTTTAATGGATACAGCTGAAGGGTGTAAAGCTATGAGAGATTTTTACTTCTTTTCACTTCAGGGAACCAGAATGTATTTGGAAGATGTCATTTTGATTTTGATGCAGGGCATCCGCAATCATTGCCAGCAGCACCATACCAAGCATCTTATCTAGTTTTCTCTTTATCTCTGTTGTATTTTTATAGTTGTAAATCACATCTCAAAAATATTCTTACAGGAAAAGAAAAGGCCTATAGCTGTCTTGTCTTCTTCTGAATATGGGCGGCATATAAACAAACCTGTGGAAGAGCTAATCCGAGACTACGTGCGCATTAATCATGTAAAGGCAGAGTTTTACAGAAAAAATGGAATAGCTTGCTTGATAGAAAAATGAATCCAACTTAAAAATGCATCAACTTACTGTGATAGATACCTAACAACAAGATGGTATCAAATTCCTGTAGTGTCCTGCTTGGATTTACGGTTCAAATGTAACATTACAATTTCTTTATATATTTATTGCTGGAGTTTTAGCTAAAATCAGGTTTTATTTTTAGGTCCTTAAAGCATGATGATACTTGTGAGACCTCCAGTTTATACTTGTACTCACCTCTCCATTTTTTTTCTCCTGGAAAAATTGTGCAAAGATTTCACCAAAAAAGCAGCCTGACACACTTAACCCACTAGAATAGCCATGTATTCATCTGAAAATAATCACCTGTCATTTTTTGTCTATGATTTATAGAAGTTTCTGTTCTTTTAATATTATCAAAAGGACTTGGTAGCGTGTATTGTTGCTTAACATGCTTTTCCTTTCAATTTCATCTCTTTAATGTTTTATAAGCATGTTTGGAATGCTTAACTAAGGAGGTACCATTAAAAGGAAAAAAATATTGAGAAAAGTATCTATCAACTTGCTTATATACCAAGTTTCACCATACAATACCGAATACAAACATTAAAGCTTGACATTAATCTCATCTCTTGAAGCTGAATAGTTTTGTTTTGATTGCTGTTTGTAGTGGAACTTTTGTCAAAGCTACTAGATATTAGGATTAGCCACAGTATAAATTGATGTAAACCACATTTAATCTGCATTTCCTATCAGCCCAGAAGGGAAGCTTCTTCACAGAACAGTATTTAGGAGAAGGGGGAAGTGCCAATTTTAATCAGGAAAACAGAGGAGAAAAAATAAACGTGAAGTGAGTGGCCCCTAATAAAAACCTTTCTTATGGTAGAATCTTGTTGTTTTTACTTAATGGTAAGCCGCCTCAAGTCACCTTTTGGTGAAATGGGCAACATATAAATTGACTAAATAACAATACTTAACAATATACAATGTATGCAATATATACACATACATACATAAAATATACATACATACAAATATGCATATATACATAAATTCCATACATACCTAAAACAGAAGTGCATTCAAGTTACTGTATATGTTTACTGTCACATCTAGTCTGACTCCTTTGTATACATGCATACGCAGCCTTTAAAAACTAAACAGAAAAAAACCCCAAAACCTTTAAGAACTAAACATTCCTACATTTCCCAGGACATGCTATATATCACCAGGGGAAAATGCAAGTATTTTTCAAGTTAACATGATATTAAATCAATCACATTAGAAAAAAAATAAACAGATGCATTTGCACTTCCTCTCCATGAGAAGGTAAAACTATATAATAGGATAAAACACCAGGTTTATTTAAATCTTAATTTCTCAAACACAAAATCAACAATAGCCTTCATATACATTTATTTGGATTCAGCTTTATTTTCATGGAAGCTATAAAAGTTAGGAAATACTTTCTTGTGTAGGTATTCCAGTACATCATTTTTGTTGTCCAGTGGGTTAAACTCAAAAAATGGGATCTGAAATATAAAGAAATGAAGGAAACATTATTCAAATAATTATGCAGATTAAAATATTAGAACAATTTTATCTTAAGTTTTCTTTTCTAAAAAGGACATGAACAGGCCTATCACAAAAGGGCATTTGATCCTTTTCATTTACTTTCCGCACCTGATTACAAAATGGCCTTGTTCCTGTCCTGTTTCAATATTCTTGATAGTCCTGTCACCTATCCTTTGCTAACTATTGACGCAAAAATGGCTCCAGGCCTATGGCACAAGAATGCGATGGCAACAGGTCCCTGAAGGACTACAACTGGGGATTTTAGTCTTGAATAATGGCTGTCTTCAAATAAAGCTGAAATGCTAAGTGCTAGGACAAAATCCAATTATACTCACTGGGAAGAGATCATCTAAGAATTATGGACCTAGTTTAAAATGAAACACTCAATTTAAATGAAGACAATCCCAAATGCAATCTTAAAGGAGGAGAAAGAAAGATTCCTGTCTGAAATTTTGAACAGCTATTTCTGGTCTAGTACTGAAGCTAGTACTGAACTAGATGTTCCAGTGATTCAATATAATGGCAATAATGTATATACTGGTATTAAGGGCTGGATAGTAAAATATTGCTTTGAGACATACACTTTTTATTTATTTAATCTGTATACTGCCTTTATTATTTTTACAAATAGGTGATGAACATATCCAACACACTTTCCTCCTCCTATTTTCTCCGCAGCAATTCTGTGAGGTGACTTGGGCTGAGAGAGTGAATGGCTCAAGGTCACTAGATTGGCTTTCATAGCTAAGCCAGGATTTGAACTCATGCTCTCATGCTTCCTAGCCTCAGGCTCTTAGTTCACTCTTTAGCTATGATACCAAGCACAAACAGTCCAGATCAACCCTCAGAAGTAAACATTTCTATGAACAAAGCACCAGTATGGATCTCCAAATATAGTTAAATATTTGAAGAAGGGTGTCCTTCCTATCTCTTGAAATATGTAGCAGAATTATTGAATTTACCTGTACAACCACATAACCAATGAGCTTCAGATGTCTTTGCTTAATGGATTCTTTCCCAAGAAGATTGTGACTATTAGCACAAAATCTCTTTTCATCATCAATGCAGAGAGCTATTCTGTAAAATCAAAATATTGTCACTGCTTCAAATTCAAAATGTCAGTGCAGACTTTTCTAACTTATATCTAAGAATATACAATGGTACGCAAAAATCTTATGTCTACAAGTAAATGTAAGTCCTTGTGCTTCTTTCTGCATAAATATGTATGACAAAAGTTGGTCAACCCCTTTCACCCTGACACACACTTGAGAGAACTGTACAACAAGCAAGTTCCAAGCAGAGCCAAGTTAGGATTAGGGGCATAAACAGGAACCTAGACTGATGGACAGAAAGATTGTGGGTTTTCATTGGCCTTTTGGGTGTTGTGTGAATTAAAAGTAGTTTGCTAAACAAAGCAAGTCCATGGACATTTTTTGGAAGCATCTGCCATAGCAGTAACGTGTGAACAGGGATTTCTTCCTTCTGAGCCTAGCATGATGGATTTGCATGCTGCCACCTTCTTTAGAAAACAGCTCTAGGGAATTGCAACAGTATGGAAAGGGAAGAGGTCAAAATGTAACAAAAATACCAGCTTGACTTGAACATTGAAAAATATGCGGTAATTTCTCAGGTGTTGAGTAAGACTAAAAAGGCTCAGAACTCTTGGACCACAATATTGCTAATATTCTACCAATGTAAGCACTGCTCTGCTGCTTCTATCACAATCAACCCCATAAGGAAAAAGTGGAATGAACTTTAAAAACAGAAACAGAAACTAAATGCTAGAAATATTTTTTTTAATTTTTTCATGAGAAAAGAAAACTGAAAAAGGTTTGTCAACTCGCTTTGGAAAACAATAACCAACCATCCAGTTTTCCTTACCTTTCGTATATCTCATCATGTGCGTTGACTGGTAGTACAAATCCTTCTTCGTTGAGCTTAATCTCAATATCTTATATAGAACAAACAGAAAGAAAACAGCATTCCTCACAACTATCCTTTTGCTGAATTTCATTCATTTTCATAATTGAATATAAATACTTATTTTTAATCAATGTGCAACATGGATAACTGAGGCAGCCTTGCTTCTTTGTTAAGTACATTTAACTTGGCTAGAAACAAACATAGCTGTTGTTGAAAAAAGAATTCTAAGAGAATACTAAAATTCCATGCAGATGAGTGGCTGAAAAAGGAGGGGGTAGAAGGCTTCAAAGAAATTGGCTAGGGCCCTTGCACCAATTAGATGATGTATTGTTTCATTTTTTATCCCTGCCATTATGTTCCCACCTCCACTCCCAATTAACTGCATGGAGGACCAAATCACTCTTGCTGAAGTTCTGAGTTTGGAGAAAGCTCACATTGAATGAACATGAACTTCTAGGATCATAGTTTCCACAACTTTAGTGCTATGTATGAATATTCCATACAAATACTCTAAAGAACAAACAAATCCCAACAACATGAGATAGAAAATCATGAGGCAAATTACCCCAGTGGAAACTATTGCCTAAGTCCAAAACAAATCCCTGCAGTCATCTAAAGGCCTAGCAGAACTCACAGAGATTTCCAAAAGTTAATACCAAACTATAATTTTTAATGTGACACAAGGGGAAAATAATCAAATATATTGCTGGAAATTAACCCCATCCTACGAATTACTCCTTGGAATGTGGCTATTCTACCCATTCAATCCTGAAAAAAAGTACACCTATCTAAAACTGAACACAGCTATCAGAAAAGGAAACACAGTTTGCTCACCTATAGTGTAGTGATATGGTGTCAGAACATTATAGACAAAATATTTTTGGCTCCCTAAGAGGTCAATCATGCCAGCCTTCACTCTATTGAAAAGATGAAGATCAACCTTGGATTCTAATGACTCACATCTAGTGTAAAAGGACTTGACTTGGTAGTCTAGGGAGAGCCAGGGCTTCTGTAAAGACAAAAGATAAAAATTTAAATCAATTTTATGCCAAGTTGCTTCCTGCCAGTTAACCAAACAAATATGAATATGCAATTATTGTTTAAAATGCACCAATCAACTGACAATATAACAAGGCACACAATGCTGGAAGAATAATGATGAAAAAGGAGGAGAAGCCACAGCAGAGAAACCACATCAGAAAACCTATAAAGTAGTATTAGCAGGCTCTTACTTTTCTTTCCAGTTAGTATAAGGCAGGGGTGTCAAACTCAAGGCCTGGGGGCCAGATCTGGCCTATGGGTCCGCCCTGGAAACAGCGGACCAGCCTGCGGTGCCTCTGCCAGCAGAAAATGAGGCTCGCAAGGATCGTGCACGGCCCTCCTGAGCTCCATTTTCACTGACAGCACTTGGGCCACCACAGGCACCCTGACACGAGTGATGTCATGCTGGCCAATGCCCACCCTAGCCCCCCCCAAGGTCAAACACAACCCTGATGTGGCCCTCAATGAAATTGAGTTTGACACTCCTGGTATAAAGGCAAAATAACAGCTTTTCCAGATGCAGATGTCATGCCCTGGAATGCTTCTTTTGGGTTCTTGCTCCAGCACAGAAGTGCTATAATGGGAGCAGAAGTTCCCTCCGCTGGTATAAATCTAAGTGAACACCTTCATCCTGTATATCTTATGGCCATAAGGGGTATATAGTAACCCCATAGGACTATAGCCTAAAATGCCAGCAAAATTACTGCTGATATGGAAGATTACTAACAAGCAACATTAGTATATTTGTCCATTAGTATTATGAAACACTTATTAGTCTGAGTAAAAATGTACAGGTGCTGGCATTTGCTTAACTATTAATATTAATCACCATCAATAATATCATACCTTATAGTATGGACACTCCAGTTGAATGGTTAAAAACAGCTGAGTCAGCTGAGAAAGAATCTTTGATCTTGGTCTTTCAGCTAAAATGCAAATAACCAGAGAGGCACATCATCACACAGCAACTTAAAGTTGATTGCTCAACTTTCATTTATTTACTAGTATTTATATGCCACTCCAACCACAAAAGATTGAGTAGTTTACATTCCCTTACAATGTTAAATCAACATTCTCATCATTAAATAACATAAGAATTTTGAGTACTCTAATGCCAAAGAAAAGCAAACATTATAAAAAATGCTTTAAAGGGAGGGGGCACTCACAATTATTCCATTCCACACTCTGGAATAGCCACATTTTGATAGTTGTCTGAAAAATCAAGAGTCAAACCAGTCTAAGCTTGGGGCAGGGGGATATTGCTCCAAAGGTGCCATAACTGAGAAGAGAAATCCATGTGATTCCTGAAGATAACATTCTCTAGAGCAAAGTCCCCCAATGTTTCCAGTTTTGTGGAAACTGCTGCTCATGCAAATGAGGATGCACGCATGCATGCTCACCGGCCGTTGTGAATGCCTTGCTGAATGCCTTGTTAATTTTCATTTAAAGAGCATCTATGGCTCCTACAAACTATTTGAAAACTACTGTTAGTAACAGGACTATTATAACAGAAATTATAAAGTTTACTTGCTTACCTTGCAATTCTTGCAGAAAAAAAGGGCTGAACAGCTTTTCCATAAAATTTAGCGGGTAGCATTTAATGAGAATGCATGAATGAAGAAGATTCAGAAGTTCATGAGCCTCAAATTCAGAAAGTCGCATGCTAACGAACCTTTCAACCTGCCGGAAAAAAGATGGAGCAGACGGGGGCAAATAGTTGAGCTTCCCAAATGGAACAACCTGCTCAACAATCTGAGAAACGGTGAAATTATCAGCACTGTAGACAAAGGCTTCTGCCACTGCATTGAATATGGGTTTGGAAAGAATGCATAGTGTACTGCAGTACTGCATGGTTTTGGAAATTGTGTTGGGATGCATCACAAAGGCAAATTTAGTAACATGTCTTTCTAGCGCCTCTGTGAAACCCTGGTCAGAGCATCTGAAATGAATGAATGCTTCCAGCACATTTATCATTTCATCATCTGTAAAGTATGGGATATAACATGATGCATGCTTACAAAGTTTTATTATCAAGTTATTGACTTGGGTTTCATCTAAAACAACCAGCGCACTTAACACTGCACTTGTCTGTTTGGGAGTGAACTGGCAACCTTCCATCTCTGCAAAACTGTTCATTTTGCTTAACAGGTTCTGGAACAGGTTTGTTTTCCTACCTACATACAGCTGCAGAGTTCTGTATACCAGGACCATTTCTTCAATCTTCCAGTCCTCAACATTTGTGTTCTGTATTTGATTCATAATTTGTTCCAGCATAGCATGTTCTGATTCTCCAAGATTAAATAAACCTTTTCCAAGAATACACAAATTTTTTATACTCATTTGTCCCTTATCAAGACGTTGCTGGCTCTCTGACACCAAGCAAACCATCAAGGAACTGCAAGGATCCACATGCAACTTTCTCAAAGCATTTAGAGAATTTACAAGAGCAGAGTCAGATAAATGTGTAGATTCTTTTTCCAACTCCAAGCAAAGTGATCTGAACATATCATTTTCCATCAGCAACTCTGGACTTTTCATTAAGCTGTCCTGTAGCTGGACTTCACCCAATCGCTGAAAGATAGCTGCTACCATGGTGTCAGTTAAATTGTCCAAGGTACTCACAAATTTGAAAATATCTTTGTATGAAGACCATTGGTTCAATTCCTTCAAAAATATCTGTTCACCTACTGTCTTGCTATTAGATTTTAAATTGTTATTGGCCTCTCCAAGATGTTGCATTGTTTCCACAACAGGGCTAGTATGATTTTTTAGTTTCACATGGTAGTTTCTACAAGAAGTGCACAGGAACCCTCTTCGGTTTTCCAATATAGAAGAGTCAAAGTAGCCGAATGCGAATTTCCTCATTTTCTGACAGAAATGGCTGAAGGCTCTGCTTCCAGTTAGCAATTGTTTGCATGATTGTATATTTGAAACATATATGTGGAAAGACCTGACAATCATAAAAGCCATCTTAGCTTGGCTGCTGACATTGCCTGAAAATAGAAGAAAAAGTTAATAGATTGCCTTTTTAAACAGTTTGAAACGATAGACAAGTGGCAGCACAGAGTTCACATCAATGTCTTAATTCTGTGTGAGTATGATACTGCTAACTAATTAATTCAACTCAGAAAAATACCTTAAATATTTAACATCTGTAAATTTATGTTTGAAAGTATTATGAATAAGGCTAACTGAAGTTCTGAAGCTGGAATAAGTACCATAGCTGGATAAGACGTCCAGCTGCCAAGGAAGAAATTTCAATCCTGCTCCCTGTCGGTATTGCGATGGTAAAAAAAAAAAACAATTATGCAAAATGCAATACATAAACAGCTGCAAATGTAAATTGTATAATTTTTTGTAAACATCAGTTACAAGACTCAAGACCTTTTATGTGAAATACGACTACTGTGAGCTCTTTCTTACTCCTTGGCCAATGCCTTCTTCTCAGGTCCTCAAGGTAGGAGGAAAGTGGCAAACTGCTGTCCCCAGAGTGGTCCTTTTATTGCGGCTGGGAAAGGAAATCAGCTAAGTTGCTGCTCTCACACAAGGGCAATGGTGTAGATGAGGGTCCTCAACCTTTCGGACCTCAGAGACCACTAAATTCATAATTTTAAATCCCACGGCCCACTAATATGATCTGCCTAATGACCAGCTGGGTGGGTGTGGCCAACTCTGTGGCCAACTCAATGTCACTCACATTGAGGGACGCCTGTCTGCCTCTACTCACCCCTCCCCTGCCAGTCACTCCTCACCTTCCCGCCCGGCTTCCTTAGGGCCCCAACAGGAAGCAGTTGTTGGACCTAAGCAGCCACCACAAGAAAGAGTTGGCAAAACAGCTGGCTTAGTTCAAATTGGATCTGACCGAGAAGGAGGCTCAGCAGAAGCACCTCACTGAGGACTACGAGCATAGGCTTTCCAAG
>JANHZT010005319.1:85392-95545 GCA_032468215.1 Stegonotus admiraltiensis
CTCAGCCAGCTTTGCTGGCTGAGGAATTCTGGGAGTTGAAGTCCACAAGTCTTAAAGTTGCCAAGGTTGGAGACGCCTGGGCTATTGCAAGCAAGACGACCCAGCCCCTCCTGCTGTTAATACCAATTATGCATAATACTTTTTTTCTGAAAATTTTGCAAAAAAAACAACAAAGATCATCTGGGAACGTAAACTGTTTCATTGTTTGCATTTCGAAAAAGTGCGCGGGATGAGACGTTTCTTCGGCGGGCCCCTGAGGCCTTTCCCTGGTGGAAGCTACAAAAAGGGTGGAGGAGAAAGACGGTCGTCTCTTTATATATATATTTGGACATTAATCTACTTTTTTTTTTAAAAAATGTATCCACCCCGTCATGACGACTGAGTGACAGAGACAGAAAGTGCCCCAGGCAGAATCAGCCTTGTTCTGGAAGGATTTCTGGAAAAGCCGACGCTCCACTGCTGGTTTCCTTCGAGGCACAACACTGGAAAAGAAAGACCAGAGGTCTCTTTCGTGCTGTTTCCCGTCGGGTCGTTTTCTGACCGCGCCTGGATTAATTTCTCTCCCCGATCCTGCGCCGGCGAGGATCTGAGTCCCGGAGGGGCGCAAAACTGGGCGGTGCTGGGCGGCGCACGTGTGATCGGAGGCTGTGGCAACCTTTTCGTGAGCACGAGCTGCTGCCGCTCTGCTTAAAGGAGAGGTATTTTTCTCGTGCGCAGGGACGATTTTTACCTTTGTACCCCGAAAAGATAAGACGGGTTTCCAGTGTGGAATTAACCTGCCGGGGGAGATCCGGCAGGGTCTGGCTGGGGGACTCTCCTCCAAGAGAGCCCACCTGCAGGGACTCACCGCTTGACCCTCCCCACCCCCAGGTATATTTTCGAAGAACCGAGCAAAGTTGTCTCTAAAGGCATTTGAAAACCATAGCTGACACACACACACATTTGCACTTCGGAGTTGTGCTGCTTTCTAATGTGACTGGGCTGCTGTTCTTTTTAACTTTCTGCATTGTTGCTTGTGTACAGTAAGCGGTTCAGAGCAGTGGTGGGTTTCAAAATTTTTTACTACCTGTTCTGTGGGTGTGGCTTGGTGGGCCTGGGGGGGAAAAGGATACTGTAAAATCTCCATTCCCACCCCACTCCAGGGGAAGGTTACTGCAAAATTCCCATTTCCTCCCCATCAGCTGGGATTTGGGAGGCAGAGAATAGATGGGAGCAGGGGCAGTCAGAATTTTTACTACCAGTTCTCTGAACCACTCAAAATTTCCACTACTGGTTCTCCAGAACTGGTCAGAACCTGCTGAAACCCCTCCTCTGGTTCAGAGCCTTTGGAAAGGGAAACGAACAAATGCAGGGGCAATGCAGGGGCATCTTCCATTGGTACAAAATGTGGCATGCTTTAGTAGAGGTCCATGTTAAAAATCTGCCCTGGTTCAGGACTTTTCCATGTACAATCTATAAAGCCCTCGATGAGCCTTACTGTTTGAGACCTGCCCTGTGCACCTTCCTGCCTGCTTTCAGTGATATATTTATTGGCCACGTGGGAATGTACTTGATCCCCCATTCCCTGTTTTTGCAATAGCAGCCAAGATGCATCTCTTCTTTCAGCCCTTTGGTTGCCCCTTTTAACATTACTTTTTATTTTTATTTTTGTTTTTGTATTTTATTTGCTGTAACTGTCTGGAATAGACTACTGGAATGCTTAATAAATGTAGGTGCTATGCATTAAGACTTTTCCTTCCTCCAGTATTTTCCTGTAAAACTAAAGACAGGTTGGTATAGAAAAGGGTTGTGTCTGTTCAATAGACCATGCTTTTTTCTTTTCCTGCCCCCTCAGTTAAACTTTGAAGAATGTGTTGTGAAAGAAATAGAAGATTTCTGCTGCTTTATGCAAGTCAGAAAGGACAGGCAAAAGCCATAGCTGAAGAAATATGCCAGGAGGCAAAGGAACATGGATTTGAAGCTGATATTCATTGCATCAGTGAATCAGAGCAGGTGAGACTAATATTAAGATCTGTTTTTGACAAAATAAGGTTTGAACAATTTGTCCTTTCTCTTCTACTCTTTTATCTGAATATTCAAATGATTCCTTAGAAATCAAAAAGCATGAGTTGTAGTTTTTTTCCTACTCATTTGAAATTATGAAATAAACTGTTATACTGTCAATTGTTTATACAGACCTGTCTACAAGTTTATATTTTTTTCAAAGAAAAAAGGAGCTGGAGAAGGAGAAATAAAGTAACAAGGATATTTTTTTAATGCATGTACATGTATTTCAGTTTCTTCCTCAGGATATTTTAGAAAGTCAAGATTAAACTTAGAAAGGCAGTGACTAGAATTTGATCTCATTTCTTTCTAATCCAGAAATAGTATATTGTGCTGAATATAGCCTATGTAAAGTATTGTCTTGGATATCTAATAACTAGAAATTATTAAACTCTGCAAGTTTGCCTGTATCTCCACTGATGTGTACATTCTAGTGGTTGATCTAATCACATCTAGAGACATGCATGTTATTAGCCAGAGACTTTTTCAGCCAGAGTCTTTGAAAACAGAAAGGTTGCCTATCAGATTGATTTTTGTCTCTATGTTGGGCAAAAATCTCTCTGCCAAGCATCCCTGTTGCTCTCAAAGAAATTAGGTGGAGAAAACCTTTCTACCATTCAGAACGATCATGTTTGCTAGCTTATCAGCCAACAGTCACCTTTAGCGAGATAGGTGGCATGCAATTTTGATAAATAAATAAAAAGCCAGCAAACACAAATGTTTCTGAAGGTACAAAGGTTTTTTCCTGCTTGTCTTCCATTCAGAAAGTTTGCATTTACTGGCTTTCTGACTCGAAAGCTAAGGAATGCAATGTCTCTGAAGGGCAGAAAGCTTGGAAAAAGTCTTTTCTACCTTTCAGAAACATTGCATTTGCTAGTTTTTGAGCCAGAAAGCTAGCAAAAGAATGGTTCTAAAAGTTAAAAGTTCTAGCAAACAGAGGGGATGAAAACTGCTGCACTAGGCCAGAGAAAGGAAGCTCAGATCTTCAGAGGTTTTATTTTATTTATTTCTTTTGGTCTGTTCAGCCATAGCAATTCCCTTCTGTTTACTAAATGGATCACAACTGACAGACCCAGAAATTGCAGTAATTGAGTAAAGCAGTCACATGGGCACCTCACTTAATGATTGCAGTGACTTATGACCAATACTCCAGGCCTAATTCTGTTCATAAGTTTACAGTTAAAATGATTCATGTAGTTATTCCATTGAACTTGCGATTATATTTATTATTTTTTGTTAATTTTTTCTGTTGATGGCACAGCTCTTAATCTATTTTTTCCAGCCTATGTTATGCTATAGTAGTCTTACAAATTATAAGGATGTGTTGAATCACTGAATATTGACTCTAATGAGTTCAGTAATTCATATGGTAGATCTCTGAATATTTTTTGTACTGTTCGGGCTTTTGTCATAAAGCTAAAGCAGTGTTTCTCAACACTGGCAACTTTTAAGATGTGTAGACTTCAACTCCCAGAATTCTCCAATCAATATGCCTTAAAGTTGGTTGATATAAATTTCTTAGTGTATGTACAGATGGCACAGAATTTTTTTGATGTTGTGCTCAGTGTTTTAATAATGTATTTTCCTTTTGATTTATAGTATAACTTGGATAAGGAAAAGGATCCTGTGGTTATTGTTACTTCTACTACTGGTACAGGAGAACCTCCAGATACTGCAATCAAGTTTATAAAGGAAATTAATGACAAACGTTTGCCATCTGATCACTTAACTCATATACGATATGGACTGCTAGGTAAATGACTTATAAATTACTGTTCTCATGAAGAAGGAAAAAATCTGACCTAAGTATAAATCTTACTTGTGGAGTAGATTAAATTCTTTCTCTACTTGCACTTGATTCTGGAACGGTAGAGCCCTTATAGGATTTTTGCAACTTAACCTCCTTATATAACATCAATTTCTAAAAGGTCATCAGTAGTCTTCCATTCCTCTTAATCAATTTGGCCCTGCTGATAAGAATGTATATAGAGGAGGTACCCATTCTGGGTCTATTTGTGTTGAGCCAGAAATGCATTTTTCTTTGGTCAACACTTTCTTCAGTTCTCAGCCCCAGATCTGGATGGGGGTAGGGTGCTATACTACTTCCATCTATTTTTGCCTGAAAAGTAGATTTTAAAAATTCTAAATAAAATAGTCATAAAGAAACTATAGATGACATAAAATAAATCATAGAGATAAAAAATCAAATACAATTTAAAAGCCTGTAAATAACAAACCAAATCCAACAAAACTTGAAACAGTGTCATCCGTGTTCCCTTAAAGAATGACAGAAAAATGGCTTTTATAAATAATACTTTAAATAGTGAAAGAACAGCATGATATTTCCAAATGACATTTTTTTCTGTGCAAATTATTAAACATTTATTTTATTTAAAATATTTATCCTGCCGCCCATCTTTCGGGCAACTCTGGGCTGCTCCCAAATGTATTATCACATGTCGTGCAAAGTTTATAAATGATGCAATTAATTCAACTATTTCCTTAACTTGTGTGTGAAATTCCTTCAGTCTCTGAGCACTAACAGTAATTTACTGAAGCAACGTCATTTATCTCTGGATAGACACTATTGCTCATCTGAGATTGAAAACTGATTCCTTCCATCTCCTTAATTCTTCTTCTTAGGATTAGATTCACCCCAGACCACTTTATTGTTTGGGCAATTTAAATGTTCAATAATTCCTCCATTATTACCTACCCCCGCAGAAATACCTTGGATATCAAGTAACTAACGAAGAGTGAACACAATTCTTCCATACTGCAGAGCCCCAATTCAGTTATCTGTCATTCAAGCCAACTGTTTTAATTATTTTCATTAGGACTTCTGTTTATTTAGTTAGCTAACTCAATATAACTTATCTATTTATTCATCAAATTTATAAAGCTGTCCAACTCCCTCATGACTCTGGGCATAGGACAACATTAACAATAGTAGAAAACAATAAAATGAAAAAAGGGCAGTTATGTCTGGATAGAGCAATAAAGCACACAATTAAACATACATATTTCCGTAGTATTCCACCCCTATCTGCCCTATCCCAAGGCCTGCTTGGGAACGAAAGCAATTCTTTTTAAAGACAATTTTATATCATTTTTAAGGACCATTTGGGCAAAGACAAGATAAATAGGTGGAATACTTTTCCAGAGGGCAGGTATAACAATAGAGAAGCCCTTATTCCTGGATTCCATTAGATGATAGTGTTGATGATAGATCAATGAGACTCAGAGCATGCCAACTTGGTCTAACTGTACTGCCCTGGAGATACTAATCCTTAAGACAGACAATGCCATGAAAGGTTTTATAGGTAATATCCCACACTTTGAATTGCAAATGGAAACCAATGCAGGTCATGAGGAAAGGTTTTCCCATTACTGCCCATGCTGCTGCAATATGTACCATTTGCAGTTTACATACGGCCTTCAAGGGCAGACCCAAGTAAAGCACATTGCAGTTCCCTGCATGCATGGTGACCAAGAAATAAGTGATCCAACTGCATGTCACCCCTCAGCTGGCCTTCACCAACCAGAAGGGAATGATGATCATATTCCATCTTATTCCAAAAGGAACTTGCCATTTCTGAAGTTCTTTCTGGTTGGTTGGAGTATGGAATTCATTTAGTCTTTTGCCTAGAAGTTGTCCTATTATCTGGAATATATACTAATTTGATTTCTATGGAGATCAGAAGAAACTGGAAGAAACTGCAGCTCTTCCATAAGGAGAGGCTGTAGAAAATTTTTTGGTTTGTGCTCATAGCTGTTACTCAAATGATTGAATTTCTATAAACAGATAGCAAAGGATATATTTCAGCCAATCATACATCATAGTGTTGGAGCGGAATTGACCAGAAATGATGAGTATTGGAATCTAGGTCTAAGCTAGTTGAGGAATGCTGACCTAGAATTCCCCAGTACAATCTTTACAGAGAAGTGTACTAGAATATAGATGTTATGATGACTCATTCTAGGATTTTGGGAGGGAGGATGTAGAGATGGGTTGTTTCTTGTTTGTTTTTTGTTTTTCTAATGCTTGAGTATAATTTTAAATACATTTTGGAATTCTTTGTCTATTTACATGATCTGGGTGGCGAGTTTAATCCTTAGTTTGATTTTCTCAGGTCTTGGAGACTCTGAATACACATTCTTCTGCAATGGTGGGAAAATAATAGACAAACGATTTCTGGAACTTGGGGCTCAACGGTTTTGTGAAGTGGGTTTGGCTGATGACGCTGTGGGGTAAGAATCTAATTTCTTTCAGTTAAGTTTTAATTTCTTCCCAACGTATTTAGATATGAATATGAAATATTGTTTTTACTCAACACAATAATGCTTGTCCCATAACAACAAATTGGGGGGTGGGGACACAAAGGGTTTAAAAGCCAAGAAAAATATGTCAGGAATTTGGCTAGAGTTGACCTGGCTTCATGCTGGCTATGCTCTAGTCTTGGGACAATTATGGTAGCACAAGTTAAAGCTGCAGAGATTCCCTCATCTCAGTTGAGACAACACATTGGTTCTTATGTCTACTGGCAAAACTACTGTCATGGCTCATAAGTCAAATTATGACTCTGAAGAAGTTGCTCCAGCTGAACCAGTGGAATGTCAGCCTCAAGAGATACCAAGCCAGGAATCACCTGAAACTGATTAGATATAGGCACTATCAGAATAGCTGGAGCAACCAGACGATAATGTAAGGCCTCCAAGCCCTAGTATCTGGCAGACAGAGTGGAGAGCAGAAGAAAAATGTTCAGTGAGACTCCTCGCCAAGCAAGGGAGTGACTTGATGATTGAAGACAACTGGCTGCAAGGCTGATTTAAGAGGAAGCCATGAGCCATGTTTCTCCATTTGATTTTCTGCTGGGACATGTCATTCCTGTGAACTCTGCTTGTGAAACTAGCCTTGGATTGGCTGATCAACCTGATTTGCATCTCTGAACTTTGGACTGTCTTTCAACTACTTTTCTGCACAGTCCTATTAAAAGTGAAACCACCCAAAATCACTATGGCAAGTTTCCCCCCCCCCAAGGTAGTTTATTGATTTACATTTTTCTTATCAGTTATTATATGATGAGCCTTGAGTACATTGTTTTCCTCACTTAGTAACTGTGTGAGTGTGAATGTAAGGCCTAAAATAGGACAACTTTTGAGCAGAAATAATACCAAGAACTCAGGAACAGCTGTCATCTTTATCGTTTACCTTGCTTCTATATAAATTCCAGGAAAGATTTGTATCATCTTGTGTTCATAAAGGTGAAATTTGGATGAGTTTTTAGAGAAAAAGAAGAAGGTTAAGTTTTGTTTTCTTTGCAAAAGCAAGTTCTTCTATCTTTCTTTGTGAAAATGCTCATATAAGGATTTCCAAAAAGTATGTTTTTTATTGCAGCATTTAATCATGATTATCTTTATTAACACAGATGGGCTTTTCTTAACAGTAGCCAATTAAATAATAGTTTGCTGCTTAACTAGAATCTGGACTAGAATTTTGGTTGGTAAGTAGTATAGTCATTAAGCAAGTAATCAAGTGACCAGATCAAAATTTATGACAATTTTTACCACACTCTTTAAGCAAATCATGTGGTCCTTAAGGAAATTCAGCTTTCCCAGTTTTGCTTATCAGAAGCTGGTGGGAAGGTTTCAAATTGCAATAATTTGACCATAACACTCTGCAACCATTGTCAATTCAGGCCAGTTGCCAAGCACCTGAATTGTGATCATGTGGCCACAGGGTGGTGCGATGGTTGTATTATCAAGGATCAGTTGCAAAGTCATTTTTCTGAAGCCACCATAATTCCAAACCATCATTAAATAGCTATAAATCAAGGATTACCTGTAATACCTATTGGTAATTTAAACTCAAGTCTCTTTCAAGTCCCTAATCCTGTCTATGGAGGCATGTCTATATTGTTTTCTGAGCAACAGAATGGAAGTGGATTATTACTGTTTTCCTTCAGCCTAAAATTCCAGCATGGTCTTCATCCAAGTAGCAACTATGATCAACTCTGTTTATTTTCTGAGCAGAGACAAATCCTTTCTATGTTATTGGCAAGAAAATTACATGAACATGAACATGAAGTCACCCACAAGTCAAGACTAAGTCAAAACAGATGATTTTACCGTAATCTCTTCATTTATTTACTCTCTTTACTTTGTTTCAGGTTGGAGCTGGTGGTTGAACCATGGATTGCTGGACTTTGGGTTGCACTTAATCAAGAGTTTGCATCTAGAAAAGAAGACAAAAGTACATCTTTTTGTGCCAACAAATTTTCTAATCTCTGTATAAACCTCCAAGCAGAACGCTTGAAAACTGAAGAGTCCAGTGTGGAAAATAATCTTTCATCAAAAGAAAATATTAACTCTGAACTTCCTACTGAAAACTCTGAACCTTCACTTTCTTTCTCAGGGTCTCCCCTCTCAAATGCAACTCTTAATATTCCTGCTTTGCCACCAGAATACATAGAGGTGCAGTTTGAAGAAAGCTGTGCTCAGGTAGAGTCTCCCATATTAAAGATGTTTATAGCTATAAACTTCAGAATCTGGAATCTTGAATTTTGCTTTAGAATTCATGTTAAACATATAGAAAAGTCTTTACAATTCTGTCTTTAAAATTATTTTGATTGAGTAGCTGATAAAACAAATGAGGAAAACATGGATGTTAGCATGAATTCTTCAACAAGCACCCTACCTTACTCAGACTTAATTAGGTCTTTAATAATTAAGTTTTTTTCTTGCAATCCCTATAAAGTAAGGACTAGAATTCAGCAAAGTCTAGGTAGAATGAGAGGTTGTCCTTGGAGTGGGGAAATTGTGCTAAGATCCTTGTTCTACTATCCATTATAAGCAGTCTGGCCCTTGCTCCTTTGATGTTAGTATTCTAACATAGGATGAGGCTTAAAAAACATGGATGTCGTGAAAATGAGAGTGATGTTAAATGTTAATCTTCTGTGTTGAAATGTGTGTGGCCCTAAAAGGGCTTTATTTGGGTGGATTGTTAATCAAATGTAAATATCAAACATGCAATTATTTCTTGTAGTTAGTCCTTTGAATTAAACTTGTGTCACTTTATTTGCAGAATGCTAGCCTACCTTATATTTCGGAGAACTCCATTTTTCGTGTTCCTATCACTAAGGCTATTCAACTTACTAGGGATGATGCAGTTAAAAAAACATTGCTGATTGAACTGGATATTTCTGTAAGTTGAGGGATGTTTTTAATTACTTCAACTGATACTGATAAACTTAGAACTACAATATGTATTTCAATGTGATGTATTCCTGATCAAAGCTTCAGCTAGCCAACTGTGCTTTCTCCACTGGCTCTAAATATTAGATAGTTGGCATTCAGTGTTCACTGAGCAACTAAATCTTTAACTAATGTAGGGTTTCCTCACTTGTGTGTATGCAAGTAAAAGAAGTATTCTAAAAGCCTTTTTGATAGCTCTATAAATTATGGAAGTTGATATTGTTTCATATTAATTAGGAAATAAGTAAAACAAAACCCTGAAAATGACGAAGTTTAAAAATTAAAATAAGGACAAGCAAGCTGGGTAGGAGGAGCTGAACCTCAGTATAGAACTTCTCTAAACTAGGTTCACATTAGAGGATCTAATTAATTTCTCTTGGAAATGAGTGTAGCTGGGTAAATGGAGAAAAAGTAAGGAAAATGGTATGGATATAGGCTAACCTTTTTGCCATCATGTGCCAAAAGTGGGGGTTGGGTGTGTGCGTGCCAACACCCATAATTCATTGCGCACCCCCCCACACGCATGCGCTCACGAGCACCTCCTCCCCACTTCTGGTATGCAATGGCATGGTGGGCCCGGTAGCCCTGTTTTTCGTCCTCCCCAGGCTCCAGAGGCTTTCTTGGAGCCTGGGGACAGCGAAAATGGCCTTCCCCACGCCCTCCGGAGGCCAGAAACAGCCCATTTCCTGACTTCCAGAAGGCCCGAAAATCAGCTCGCTGGCATGCACGCTGGAGCTCAGCTAGGGCAACGCTCACGTGCCCACAGATATGGCTCCACGTGCCACTTGTGGCACGCGTGCCATAAGTTCTCCATCACGGGTATCGAGAGGAAAATAAAGGGGAGTGAGGCTAGTCA
>JANHZT010005324.1:33853-52824 GCA_032468215.1 Stegonotus admiraltiensis
ACCTACCTCAAAAGGATGGAAGGCTGAGTCAACCTTGAGCCTGGTGAGATTTGAACTCACACTAATTGCAGGCAGCTAAGTGCTAGCACTTAACAGCACTTTAGTCCACTTCACCACCGAGGCTCATAGTTAGGCAAGGACTACCTGTAGAATTCTTTATTGAAAGAGATTATGTATGTGAACAAAAATGCATACAGGTACCGTAATCATTATGTGCAGGGGGCCTTTTCCAGGGTAAAACTTCAATAACTTAACTGCAAATAACAAGACTTTGTCTATGTCTATGGGAATTTATTTATTTAAATTTATTAACCCACCTATTAGGTTTCCCTCTTCCTCCTTATAAGCTATGTACCTACATTTTCTCCTCTTTTGCTGCTTGATCACAATGGCTCTTGGTAGTTTCATGTGGCCTCCTCATGGCAGCCGGCATTTTCAAGCTTTTCTTGTCTGCTCCATGGAGTTTTCTCATGAAGCTGCTGGAATGACCTGTTGATTGTGTCACAAAATAACGAGTGCTGCCTGAAGACTGTTTGTGATTCACTACAACCACTATGAATGGTTTGCAGGCAACATTAGTATCCAGTGGTGTAATTCAGCTATGTGATGTCATTTTTTTTTAATTTTGCTAAAACTATAGCTAAGATTTTCATAATGCAATGGTGTGATGATGACAGTTTTTGTTAAGGTTCATTACAAACTTTCATAGGATACAGACTACATTAGTTTCATTTATATTTAGATCAATGGACTTAAGTAATAACTAATTTATACCATTAATTTTATTGCAATGTTGGTTTGGATTCAGCTCATTATGGTTTGTAATAGCTAACTCCCAATTAGATATGTTTCTGTGCTGTTTCTAGTGGGAAGAAATTGAAAAGTGATTCTCTTAGAATAAATAATATTAGTACCTTTGAACTGCATATATTCTAATGTTTGTAGCCAAAGGTAGACAGGAGGATACATAATATAAATGTTTTTCTAAGTTAACTTGTAGTTTTAGGAAGACATTAAAAATAGGATACAATACTTTTTTCCCCATTTGTTAATACATTAATGACAATACAGGTAGTCCTTGACTTACAACAGTTCATTTAGTGTCTGTTCAAAGTTACAATGCCACTGAAAAAAATGACTTATGACTATTTTTCACACTTACGAAAGTGGCCACATGATGAAAATTCAGATGCTTGGCAACTGGTTCATATTTATGACGGTTGCAGTGTCCCAGGGTCACACAATCACCTTTTATGATTTTCTGACAAGCAAAGTCAATGGGGAAGCCAGATTCATTTAGTAATGGTACTACTAACTTAACAACTGCAATGATTCACTTAACAAATGTTTCACTTAGCAACATAAATTTTGGGCTCAATTTTGGTCATAAGTTGAGGACTACCTGTATAGACTTTTGCAAATTTTCTAGTAATTTTTTGCTATATTAACATCTGCTTTTTCACATTCATCAACTCATAACTTGGGTTCTACTGTTTTTTCATACTGACCTTACCAAGAGAAACCATTATCAACCATTTCTATGATGAAACCTAGTCTGGTATAAAATGAATGAGGTTGAAGTCACCACAATTATGGATGCTGATTGGATGACTTTGAGGGGGTGACTTTCTCTGTAGGCTTGCTAACTTCATAGGTTGTTTTGAAGTAATCTGGAGGAGGAAGTGCTATTTCTACTATCCTGCACTTTTGAAATTGGAATGTAAATCTAGTGAATAATAATATTTTGTTTTTATATATTCCCTATATCCCTATTTTTCTTTACTGATTTTTCTTCTTTATAGCTCTATTGAGGCATATTAGAAAAATTAGCATAAATATACATTTTCATTTGAAGGGTAAGCATTTACCATTAACTTTAAACTTTATGCTTAGCAAATGAAAAATAACTAAGAAAGATGTGTGTTTCTTGACAAATTTGACAAAGTCTTCTGGTAAGAGCAGAATGGGACTAGGGTATCCATCCCTACCCTTCTTGACCTCTGGCAATCTTCGATAACATTAACCCTAACATCTTTCTCGTCTGGCTGGGTAGGTTGGGAGTGGGCACTAAGCTGGTTCTCTTCTTTCCTCTGAGGCCAATTTCAGTTGGTGTTGACTGGGGCAAGAGGTCCCCCCACTTTGGCCTCCACATTGTGGGTGCTATAGGACAATGGTGGAATTCAAATTTTTTTACTACCGGTTCTGTGGGCATGGCTTGGTGGGCGTGGCATGGGAAAGATACTGCAAAATCTCCATTCCCACCCCAATCCAGGGAAGGATACTGCAAAATACCCATTCCCGCCCCACTCTGGAGCCAGCCAAAGGTGGTATTTGCCAGTTCTCTGAACTACTCAAAATTTCCACTACCGGTTCTATAGAACCTGTTAGAACCTGCTGAATAGCACCCCCGCTATAGGGGTTCCCTGCTTTATTTAACATCTACATGAATCTGTTGGGTAAGGTCATCCTTGAACATTGGGTGAGGGATCACTGATACCTACCTATATATCTTCTCCCCTGGGGAAGTACTACTGCCAATGTCCTGCTCAGTGTTTGGAAAATATATGAATGGGGAATTACAGGTTTCATCTGAACCCTGGCAAGACTGAATGGCTTTGGATTTTAGGGCCACCTGGATCTGTGAATTTACTATCTTTGGCTCTAGATGGGATTGTACTTCCCGAGAGAGAACTGGTATGCAATTTGGAGGTCCTTCTGGACTTACAACTCCTGCTCAAAGCACAGGCGGGCAGTCATGGCTAGGAGGGTACAGCTTCCAGTTGTGCACCAGTTGTTCCAATTCCTGGATCATGGGTTCTATGCTATGCCACTAATTCCCTGTGTGGATTAATGTAATGCATTCTATATAGAGTTATTCTTCGAAAATATTTAGAAGCTTCAGTTGGTACAAAATGCAGCAGTATGGACAGTTATATCTGGGCCTAGATGTGCATATTACACCACTGATCTGTCAGCTCATTTGTTACCAATTTGCTTCTGCATCTAATTCAAGGTGCTGATGGTAACATATGAAGCCCAGTATGGCATGTGACTGGAGTATTTGAGTGACTGCCTTTCCCCGTCAGGTCCAGCAGAAGAGGCTTATTGCAGATATATACAGTATGTATATCCGCTAAAGGTGAGTATTTAAGCAGATGCATACTTAAAAGTGGTTGGATCTTTACACAGCTGCTGTCATAAAAAATAGTACCTTTGATTATCATGGCATGACTTCAACATTTCATATGACTTTACATGCAATAAATGCTGCCTGCCACAGCCATGAACTTTTAATCTATGCTATAAAGCTCTCAATATTTAACAGCATACTTTGAGTCTGTTAATAAGATAAAATGTCAATGTGACTGCATGACGGAGAGTATGGTAATTGCCAATTCTTGGCAATTGGTCTGGTGCTAATTGCTTTTAATTGAACTTGGAGAAAAGGTTTTCCTTTTCAGCATTTATGAATACCTGTTGCACATTTCTCTCAAGAGCTTGTTTAAATATGCCTGTTAAATAGTCTGCTGAAAGTAGTAAATATAAACCTCAAAAAGTAAGGGAAGAATTAAGAAATTCCCCCTTGGATTATTTAAATTCTGAGCATGGTGGTATTTTATTGTTAGATTTTTTTTGTAAGTGTGGTTGCAAATATTGTAAAATACTAGGAACTGAGGTCTGAGAAATATATGGAAGGGCAAAAAACAAAACAAAACTTACAGTTGAAGCTCAATCTCCTAATCATAAAAAGATATGTAAAATATCATATCATTATACCCTGTTTTCCCCAAAATAAGACATCCCCTGGTAATAAGCCCAATCGGCCTTATGACAATAAGGCCAAGCCCTTATTTCAGGGTTCAAAAAAATATAAGACAGGGTCTTATTTTTGGGAAAACACGGTATGATATTTATTTTTCAGTGTGCTATATATCAGAGGTGGGTTTCAGCAGCTTCTGACCAGTTCTGGAGAACCAGTAGTGGAAATTTTGACTAGTTCAGAGAACTGGTAAATACCACCTCTGACTGGCCCTGCCCCCATCTATTTTGTAGGGGATTTTGTAGTAACCTTTCCCTGGAGTGGGAAGGGAATGGAGATTTTACATTATCCTTCCCCTGCCACACCCACCAAGCCATGCCATGCCCACCAAGCCACACCCACAGAACCGTTAGTAAAAAAATTTGAAACTCACCACTGCTATATATGTTTTCTAGCTGTTCATTAGCTTTGTTTTCTTGTTAAAACAATTATAATGTTTGTTTGAGAGTGATACGTGCAAAATACCGAAATTTAAGAAGAAAGAACAGATAAAAATGTTTTTTCCAGTGTTAAAGGTTATGGAAGTAATACTTTCTCTTCCTCCCTTCAAACTACAGTCTCAGGCTATGAACTGGACCCAGTAGGTTCTGCCTCATTCATGCACAAGGCTGAATGATGTGCTTTGAACAGCTTGGATGAAAAAGGCCAGTATCATAAAAATTGAAATCCAATTCTTGCTCTTTCTGAGATGAGTCTTTCCATCCCCCCCCCTCACTTTTTTAATCCTTGTGGGCTTAAAAACAGTTTGTTAAATGAATTGGATCACTGAGATATGAACTTCTATAGCTTCTGTATTTTTATGGTGCTTTCTATACCACCACAATAGTAAAACTCCAATAGAGTTTTATTAAATGAATGAATTTAAGGAAATAGGTTGCATTTTTAAAATGCATGTGCATCTCTACCTTATTTTTTACAATAAATTATTATTTTTACAGTTTTCTTTGTCCTATGTAGTAAAGATTCATTTCAAACCTTCAACTTGTTTGCCATTAGAGTTGCCTTGTAAATTTAAGGATTTGCATTGTAAAATGTGACAGCCTAAAGCCAAAAATCTGTCTTACATGTCTATTCCAGCCCTTTTGGGTCATCACTCTTGTATTTTCCCAGACAGAAGCTTATTATATCTTCTTTCCTTTGCCCCAGGTGATTAAATGTCCCATGAGTTTGTGAATTTGGAGTTACAGTATCTATCATTATTCCCAATGCTTCTGCCTTAATTGCCTTTAGAGATTGATCTGCAGTTAGTATCTTTGAATGAATATTAGATATTTTTAATTCAAGATAAGTGAAAAGAATAAAGCAATCTCTGTCTGGCAAACTGCTACCTGGTAAGGAGGGGAAAAAACTCTTTGCACAAAATTTGGCACCTCAAGCTTGTTTTGCAGAATAAGCAAATATTTCAATGAAATATATATGAAATTTAACAGTGAGGTCTGGGGTCCCAAATGTATATAACATTTTTAGAAGTTTTTAGGGTGTTTAAATATCTGCTCAGAGTAACTTAAAAACAAGATGGGCAGCAAATAAATTTAATAAGTAAATATGAATAAATTCAATAAATATGTAGTTATTATCCAAACATTTAATAATGCATTTGACATGTAGCAAGCAACACCTTAGAAAAGACATTTTCAAGAAATACTAACATTGTCTCTTGAGGAATGTCCCAGGTGACAAGCAAGGTTGGATATTTCCTTCCTGGCTAATATCTTAATCTCCTTTACTGTATTTTGTCAGATGGCAGTGCTGTACTATGTCCTTCAATAACTCAGAAAATGTCATTATTTTCTAGAAATCCCAGTTCTTCATTCTAACTTTACTTGACTAAAGGAGTGGGGAGGAACCATGAGGTTACAGGAAAGGGTTGCTAAAATCTGAACAAATTCTGTTGAAGAACAACTCTTCAATAAAAGATACTTTTTGAATAAAAAGATTCAAGAATAAGTTTTATACCCAATAAGACATCTGGCTCCCAAGAACAGAATCCTTTAGATAAACTGCTGAGAGTACTACCTATTGATCAGGCTGGTATTTTGAGGATGGCATGATTGATCAGCTGCTGAGGACACTGACTGCTCCATATCTGTTTTCAGTGAGAATGGATAGGATTCTGTACTATATTTATGGCCATGCTTCTGAAAGGAGTCAAGTTGGACAACTATCAACCATAGTGGATATGAACCAAGATTAACTAAATGTAGTATATTATTCTAGGTTAGTAGCATTGCATTTTGGATATACCAACATGTTGAGTAGCTGGTATGAATAAGAGCAATATGTGTGTTAATTGTCATCACAAGTATCTGTGCTACCACCTATCAGAAGACTGTATTCTTATTGAGCTGAATGGAGTATGGTTGTGGAGTTTGAGTTGAGGACAATTGTTTTGATCAATACCATACATTGTTTTAAGGCTGAATTTTGATTTTTCAGAAGTTGTACCTGGTTGGGTGAGTAAAGATGGTTAACAATAGATAACTCTTGTAGTGCTAGGGAAAGCATTTATTATACAGTGCTGTGGCCAACACCCAACTAAACTATGAGAACGGATGTTGGCTTACCTGAATGTCCCTTTTCTGATAGCTGCAACGACAATCCATGCTGGGTATTTCACTTGTAGCTGTTAGAGTCTGAGTGCAAAAGGTTTTTCCTCCGTCAGTCTGGCCACGCCCCCTGGCCCCTGTCCGTCAGTCTTTTTATGAAAGCATAGTCAGACGAGATGCAGAAGGAACCACCAAGAAACACCTTGCCCGGCACCACCGGATATCAAGGCACACCACAGGACATCTGCAGAGGAAAAATCAGAAAACAACCCCAACCCCGGCCATGACACTGGCAGGCCAACAGGTGGGTTGGATTGTTGTCGCAGCGATCAGAAAAGGGATGTTCAGGTAAGCCAAACATCCATTTTCCTGAATCGCTGCTCTGACAATCCACGCATGGGATATACCCAAGCTTAAGGACCTGGGGCGGGGGCCTGACCAAGCCCCTGGCCGTGGGTGGAAATTATAGATTGTAAAACCCTTCGACCAAAGGATGCATCAGCCGAAGCATAAGCGTCCAATTGGTAATGTCTGACAAAGGAGGATAATGAAGACCAAGTGGCCACCCTACAAATATCGTCTATGGAAGCCTGGGTAGCCCAGGCTGCAGAAGTGGCAGTGCTGCGAGTAGAGTGAGCTGAAACTCCCCCTGGCACAGGTCTCCTGGTGAGTTCATTGGCTTTAGATATACAAGCTTTGAGCCACCTGCCCAATGTGGAAGAAGAAACTTTTTGTCCCATGGAAGTAGGGTGAAATGACACAAACAACACCTCCATATGCCTAAAAGAGGCAGTATGCCATATGTATCTTCTGAGGGCCCTACGAACATCTAACATATGCCACCTTTTTTCCCCATGGGTGGCTAGGATCAGGGCAGAAATCTGGTAGAACGAGTTCTTGTGAATGATGAAAGAGTGAATTAACTTTTGGTACAAACGCTGGGTCCAGACGAAGAACTACACAGTTGGGATGGAAGATGCAAAGGTCCTTTCTAATAGAAAGGGCAGCCAGTTCAGAGATTCATCTTGCGGACATCACAGCGAGAAGAAAGGCAACTTTCAAGGACAAGAAATGGAGACTGATCAAGGAAAGTGGCTCAAATGGTGAGTCTGTCAGCATCTGGAGAACCAAAGTGAGATCCCATGTTGGATATTGATGCATAACAGGTGGGCGAAGGTTGGTAGCTCCTTGCAAGAATGAACGTATCCGTGGGTGATGAGACAGCGATTGTCAGGAATCACAGACTAGCACCATGGCTAAGGCAGCTACCTGGCAATGGAGTGTGGCCGGTGCCAGCCCTTTGTCCAAGCCAGTCTGCAAGAAGTCCAGAACATCTGAAACTGTAGCTGAAGTGGGGTCAACATGCATTTTTGGGAGTGGCAAACAGGTCGACCAGTGGCATCCCGAACTGTCGTGTTATCTCCACAAAGAGTTGAGGGTGAAGTTTCCACTCCAAAGGGTCCATGTGAGCTCTGCTCAGTCAGTCCGTTTGAAGGTTGGACTCGCCCGAGATATGTTCCACTTTCAGGGAGATGTGTTTCTCAGCCCTGCACATCAGATGTTTGGCCTCTTCCATCAGTGATGTGGCGCGTGTTCCTCCCTGACAATTTATATGGGCCTTTGTGGCCACGTTGTTGGTTAAGATGAGTACATGGCAGTCCGAGACTTCGTTCAGAAATTGGTGAAAGGCTAGACGAACTGCCCTCAGTTCTAGCCAATTTATACTGTTCTCTCGCTCCTCCTGGGTCCATTGACCCTGAGCCAGTCAGGATTGTAGATGTGCCCCCCAACCATAGAGGCTTGCATCCGTTGTTATTGTGATCCGCTCTTGTTCTCGTAAGATGCAACCCTCCTGAAGACCTGAAGATGTCCACCAGTGGAGAGACAGGTGAACCCGAAGAGGCACCTTCACCTTGGTTCTGGAGTTGCTGCGACCTTGGCATTGAAACAGGAGGAGAAACCACTGGAGCGGACAGGTGTGACGATGCGCCCAGGGTACGATTTCAACACAGGAAATCATCTTTCCTAGCAATTGAGATAGAAGAAGCAAGGGAACAGACTGTTGAGCCAGGATTTGTGTTACCAAGTCCTTTATACTGGTTTGGCGATCTGATGACAGATAAACTTGGCCCCTGACAGAGTCTATTACTGACCCCAGGTGGAGGATACAGGTAGTCGGCCATAGGAGACTTTTTTCCATGTTGAGTGTGAAGCCATGAGCTTGAAGCGCCTGAACCGCTACCATGCTGTCGTGTGCTACTTGAGTCTGCGAGGAAGAAAGGATCAAAATGTCATCCAGGTATGCCACCATGTGCACCGAAATTATGTGGACAGAGACCACCACCGCCGCCAGTAGTTTTGTGAAAGTCCTCAGGGCTGATGAAAGGCCAAATGGCATGGCCCGGTACTGATAGTGATGGTTGGCATACGCGAAGCAGAAATACCGCTGGTGCATAGGATGTATTGGCACATGTAGATATGCTTTCTTGAGGTCCACAGACTGCAGCAGGTCCTCCTCTCATATGCACCCCAGGATAGACCTGAGAGAGTGCATTTTGAAGCACCTGTATAAAACATAAAGATCCAACTGCTTTAGATTCGATATCCCCATTCCAGCCCCCCGAACTTTTGGGCACCAGGAACAAGATTGAGTAAAACCCGGCCTGTTCCTGGTCCTGTGGCACCAGTTCGATTGCCTCTATGTCCAGAAGATGTTGGATCTCAAGATCCATGAGTTGTTTTTTCTTGGGATGTAATGGTGTTGGACCCTGAATAAAGCAGTTTAGAGGGCTTGAGTGGGACTCCAGAGTAAGGCCGAAGTGGACAGTATGCAGAATCTAGGCGTCAGTCATGGAGGCCTCCCGTAGGCGATGAAATTGTTGGAGCCGACTGCCTATGGAGGCCGTAGGCAGATAGTCATTTGCCACAGCAGAAAGGACAGGAGCCCCCGTCCCTAAAAGGTCACTTGGATTGTGGCTGGCAACAGCCAAGTATACAGCCAAGTATCTGTCCAAGTATTGAGAAGATCCCTGGAAAGATGATCTTTGAAAGTAGGACCCCCCGGGTCTGGCATCCAATCGAAAGGGCTGCCTTTGCAAATAAGGTGAGTACCGCCGACCCGGTCTCCTGTACGATGAAGGGAGAACTTTCTTCTTACCTCGACCCTCCAGTAGTACTGGATCCAGTGCAGCATCAAAAAGGGAAGATCCTTTATAGGGGGCCACAGCGAGTTTCCATTTCGGTTTCATGTCCGCCCTCCAATGGTGGAGCCACAACAGTCTACAAGAGGTAACCGATGCAGCGAGGGTACGGGAGGCAAACTTCGCAGCATTCACTGAAGCATCCATCGAATACTTGGTGGCGGCAACTAATTTATTGATATCTTGATGAACTCTAGTCTCCTCAGAAGAAACTCTGTCCCATAATTGGCAGAGCCAAATCAAGGCCACTCTGTTAAAAGAAGGAAGCAGATATTGCAGCTCTAATGGCCCAAGCAGCTGCCTGGTGAGCCTTTCGAAATGACATTTTGGCTCTCTTGTCCTCCATCTTGAGACCTTTTCCGACATCATTAGAGATGATAGATGAAGAAGTAAGGCTAGAAACTGGAGCATCCACAACAGGAACTGTATTAATGCGGCCAGCTTGGGGGCTGAGCAATAAAGTTTCCTATCATGGCCACTGGGGCCTACCAAGGACCCTGTCTGATCCCATGGCCTTTGAATAACTTCAATAAACAAGTCCAGACAGGGAACAAAATCTTGGTCAGGCTTGGGGACTTTAAACAAATTTTCATGCGGACTGGCTGAACCCGGTTCCACAGACGCAGGGGCAGTCACAATCCCCATGTTGGTTGTCTCTTTCGCCTCGTGGAACAGCGACTTGAAAAGAGACAGTCGAAACAGACCTGAACATCCAGTGCAATCCCCTCATCGTCAGACAGGTCTAATTCGGCAAAATAGTCCTCATCCCTTAGAGAACCTTCACTGTGCATAGATTCCTGTGCTGAAGGCAACTCAGACATGGTAGAAATAGGCACCTGCACTTGGGGGTTGACTGCAGTGTTAGGTGGAGTCAAGTGGGTAGCCTGTTGAATGCCCACTGCAAAGATGCGGGAAATGACCTCTGACACCATAGTTTGTAAATCCAAAGCCAGACCAGCACCATGCCCCTCCCCAGCCCTTAGACCGGCTGCAGTTGGGGTAAAGGTTGCCTCCGGGGCCCTACAGGTAACCACCGAAGGAAAGGGCTCTCCCGGTGTTGACACATAAGAAGGCACCATGGGTTCTACCTGAGGGATTCCAAAAGGTGGTCTAACCTGGTCAGGCAAGTCCACCCCCGGTGGAATGGCTCTCATGCTTTCTGACCCTCCAGATGGTAACGGAGTAGGCATTCCCTGCTCAGGTCTGTCAATATCTTCAGCAAATTCACCACATTGAGTGACATTCTGTGCCTGTCACGGAGCCATGTCAAATCAGCGTTCTAACACCTTGTGCCGCCTCTTAGCATCTCTATCAACCCCTGCAACACTCTTGGAAGTTGCAGACAGAGGGCTTTATGCTTATGCGACTTGAACCTGGGCCCTTTCTTGGAATGTGTGGATCACGACTGTATAGGGGCAGAAGTCCCAGGTGTGGGCGCTTCCATCCTAGGGAGACTACCCTCATGCTCCATGTCTGAAGACAGAGCAGAATCTGCCATATTTATCACAGTCTTAACCAAGGTGGGAGATTTAGGTAACTAAGGTAGTCTATAATAGGCTCAGGGTCTCCCGAAGCAGTTCTCACTCCCCTTCACAGTCCAAAGAATTAGTTTACTTTAAGGAAAAACAGGTGTTTAGTAGCAAACCTGTCCTTGAAAGCTGGTACTGCTGCAATGATCACAGGCAGGTCAGAGGATCCACACCCAGGCCACAATGCACGGAATATGGTGGGAGAGGGATGACAGCCCCCCGAACCCGTTGCTTCACTCACTGGCTCGGCTCCAGCTCTCAGCAAAGTCCCAGAGCCATGGCAGGCAGGCGGAGAAAAGGTGTGAGGCAAAATCTCCAAATTGCCGCTCCGTATCAAGTCCAACAAAATGGGTGCGATTGTGGAAAATCCTCCCAGTGCCACTGCAGCTGTTTACAAACAAAATGATGGCCCCCGCTGTTTCTCACTCAGCACTGCCACAGTCTGCCTGCTAACAAAATGGCACGAAGGCAAAAACAAGCCCTCTCAGTGCTGCGAAGCCAATATCCACACTGCGGAGCATGCACTGATACCGAGCAGAGACTCCGATGCCGCCCAGATGACCAGGAGAGCTGCGGGATGGTGGTGGTTATGCCAGCAAACTGGGAACCAGCTCATCCACCGGCAGCTAACAAAGTTGGAGGCGTTCAGACAGACAGCACTCTGACAGGCTGCAGCAACAGTCAGTGGCGGCCCTTAGCGACCTGGAGCCCCAGGAATGCTAAAGCAACTCCCCGCAGCCTAGGAGGAAAGGCAATCCTCCACACAAGTTCCCATGTTGCACAGCTCTCCCTCCAGAAGTCAAATGCACAAAGGAAAAACCAAAAAGGGTAAAAAAAAATATTAAAAAGATCAAAGGAAGTCTCTGAAGACAAAGAAAAGCAACACAAGTCTCGACAGTCAGACTGAGTAAAAAGACTGATGGCCAGGGGCCAGGGGGCGTGGCCAGACTGATGGAGGAAAAATCTTTTGCACTCAGTCTCTAACAGCTACAAGTGAAATACCCATGCGTGGATTGTCGGAGCAGCGATTCAGGAAAACAGCAATGTGCTTAACTTTTACAGCTTGAATTTATAAGTTTGATGCTAATTTAGCACTGCTCAAACAGAAAACAAGACAAGTATATAGACAATTTTATAATGAAAAATGTTTGGAAAAATCTGTGAAGAAGTTGATTCTATTTAAATTGATTTTATGGCAAGTTACAATACAATTAGTGCATTTATTTATGTCACTTGTAACAAGTAACTTGAAAGAACAAGGAATACTTCACTGCTGTGGTCATTATAGATTTCCCTAATGACTGAACAGAATAGATGGGTTATTAAAATGTCTTATCTGTTATATTGCTTTGGGAAAATATTATGTCCTTATTAGTAGGAAAATATTAATATATATTAAAAGGAAATAAAATAAGCAGCTGACCACATTTCCATGCATTATATGCATTTTATTTAATTTCTAAGAGAAAGTTTTGATGGCCAGATTCCAATTGTGGAAACCTGAAATAAAGCAAGGGTAAGAAAACTACAGTCCTATTAGTGTTTGTTGAAATCCATCAGCATCAGGAAGCTCAGCTAATTATAGGATGATCAATACTTCCTCTAAAACTTTTAATGCAAAACACTGAATCTTGCCAAAAAGAAGCCTTTCAATTAAAATCTCAGGTAGGGAGCCTGTTGGTTTATAGGAGAAATCCTTGGACCATAAGCTGAGTAGATCAGGAAATAGAAGGCATCCATCACCAAAGCAGAGTTGAGACATTGTGGCACAAGCTCCACCCCTTCATAGGCATATCTAGTGTTGCAGAAGGATGACACCACTTTCTTGATTTGCCGAGTCCTTAATTAAATTCAAAAGTTAAACTTTTTTATTGGAACTAATGGATAGACAGAAAAGAGTTGTAAGAGAACTGCTGCAAGACTATTATAGGCAATACTACCCCCAAAAGACTCTGAACTACCCCCAACAGAGGAATGTCTGATGAAGATGACAGCAGTAGCAGAGATGGCAAAATTGACTTGTTTGATTAGAAAAAGGATAATTACTACATTTATTAGTGACTGGAAACCCCTTATAGACTTTTTGCTGAAAAAAAAAAAGAATGAACTTGTGACGTATGGGATTGAAGATTAGAAATGGTATGGAAAGAAGGGAATTACTGTATCTTCCTCTTCTTTCTTCCTCTCCTCTATTTTTTCTTTGCACATTTTTACTTATTTATTACTTTTTTATTTACTTGCTTTCTTCTTTCAACATTTGTGTTTTCATTTAATTTTTCCCCAATAAAACCTTTAATATAAGATGAAACCTTTTTGATAAACTTTCTTAAATTTTATTGAAAAAATATAGTTTAATAATATATTCAAGCTTCTACCGGTATTAGTAATTCATCAGACTAGGATGGTTAAAACTTTGATGTTCTTCATTTTACACCTGCCAGAAAATTTCTCTTACATTCTGTTTGATCAAATTCTCTTTTAAAGGGTAATAATTAAACTGTCCTTCCTCACACTTTCCTAGCTTTGAAAATCAGAAGATTAGTCTGATAGAATAAATGCTACAGAACAGGGATGTTAAACTCACGGCCCGTGGGCCGGATGCATCACATGCTGGTCTTGCCCACACCCAGTTTAGTGAAGGGGGAAAAAGTCCCAATATGTCACATGATGACGCTGTGACGATGCAAGTTTAACACTCCTGCTATAGAATGTCTTGAGTCTGGGTCTGTAAGTTTCTGTGTGTGTGAAGGGGAGAAAGAAAGAGAGAGTAATAGAAGGTGACTGTCAGTCTAAAATTGTAATAGATATACGTTCTATTGATAGCCAGGTGAGACAGAAATCTAACACAAAGGTGACAGTTTTCTGTTATGACTGAGTGACAGAATTTAAAACAGTAAAAATAGAAAGCTGGCAGAGAATTTGAAGTATGCTGGAGTAGGTTAAGTGCATCAATTTTGTTTTGGATGAGAGGAAATATGCTTATGTGACTTTTACCACATTTTGGAATGTCAGCTTGTATTCGTTCTGATATACAAATCATTATAGAACAAAACATAAAATAACAAAAAGGAAGGAACCCATTTTTCAAACCATTGGATGCTAAAAATGTAAAATGCATGTTCTGAACTTCAGTCTAAATGTCAAGTGAAATTGCAGGGTGGAGAAAATGAAAACGCAGATGTTTAAGACAAAGGTTCCGATGTTCACCTCTTATGGACGCTTTAATTGCTGTTCAGGTGTTCTGATAATGGGAATACACATCTGGGGACTTTCCTGGTAAGCCCTCTCCTACACTGATGTCAGTCAAGATATGCAAATTTTCATAGGAAGCTAGTCACTTAAATGATGTCATATTCCTATGGATAATTGCATATTCTGTGTTATGCACCAAGATATTTATCTTGTACATATTCACACTGAACAGTTCATTGCAAACAACTGCTTACTATGTTACCTTAGCTAATATCAATGGAAACTCCCAGGCCTTTAAAAAAAAACCAAAAACACCAGTGGATTAAGGTTTAGGGGATGAAGTAGTTGAGGGTTGTGCTGTATCTTCTACTACAAAATCAGAGGAGAACAATACGTAAATACAGGTAATCCTCTACATACAACTATTCATTTAGTGACCACTGAAGTTACACCACCACTGGAAAAGTGACTTATGGGCAGTCCTTCCACTTTTGACTGTTGCACATGGTCATGTCATCAACATTCAAGCGCTTGGCAATTGGCATGTATTTACAACTGTTGAAGAGTCCCAGGATCATGAGTTCACCATTCGCAATCTTCCCAGCTGATTTCTGACAAAGCAAAATCAATGGGAGTAGCCAGATTTGTTTAACCACAGCATGATTCACTTAACTGTGGTGATTTTGGGAGAAGGGAGGTATACAAATAAAATAATAATAATAATAATAATTATTATTATTATTATTATTATTACTATTATTACTATTATTACTATTATTATTATTATTTGGTTAACAACTGTGTCAAAAAAGGTCATAAAATTGGGCGCAGTTTAATAACTGCCCTGCTTAGCAACAGGTCCCAGTTGTGATCATAAGTTAAGGATCACCTCTAAATAGTTAAGTAAATAAATAAGGTGAGCTGCATGCTATATAATTAACACAAGCTGTCATTTTACTCTAAGAATTACTCTATTAAAACTAAAGAATCAACAAAGTCTTCATTTCTTTGTAGAGTAAACCATTCCATACCACTTGTGTCTCATGGGTGAATAGCTGATTGTAGCAATTTAAATGTTTTTGGAGTAGAAAGAGTTGTGTAGAACTGCCATTATGTATAGTTGTCTTAATGGCATAGGCTAATATTTTGCCACCACTATCTTGCAGTGTGCAAGTAATCTGCTTTGTATGTTTTGATTCCCAAATTAGCACACTGTGATGCTAAAAGGAATTAATGTGCATATTAAGATGCCTTGTTATTTAATTAAGTTCATTAGTATCTATGGAGAGAAATGGGGGGGCAAATGACAACAAAAGTATAGTTATATGGGACAAGTATAATCGTCTCTTTTGCATGAAGACATAATTGTGAATGCATTGTCATTTTGACATGACTGAATTGATTGAAAAGCAAGTACAGGTAGTTCTTGCTTTTCAATCACTTATTTGGTGACCGTTTGAAATTATAACAGTGCTGAAAAAATTACAGTCTATGACTGCAGATGACTTTCACATATTCCACAATCATATACCGTATTTTTGGGACTATAAGACACTTCGGAGTATAAGTCTCACATTAGCTTTAGAGGATTAAAACAAGGGGGAAAAATCTGCCCATTTTCTGTGGCCCGTTTGCCCTGGCCCATTCTCTGTGGCCTGTTGGCCACGGCTGACAATTGGCCATGGCTGTGGCCCATTCACTGCCGCCCATTTGCTGCCCCTGTGGCCCATTTGCCATGGCCCATTTGCTGCTGCCTGTTCATTGCCGCCCATTTACTGCCACCCGTTTGGTGCCGCCACCGTCCATTCACTGCTGCCCATCGCCACCACCACCCGTTCGCCACCGATCGGGTGGCAGCAATAAGCGGCGGCGGCAATATGCGGTGACTGTGGCGATCCCGCCACCTAGAACAGCTGATTGGTGCCGCACCAACCCCCTCCCCTGTAATATTCACTCTATAAGACTCACAGACATTTCCATCCATTTTTTTGTGGGGGGTGCATTGTATAGTCTGAAAAACAAGGTAATTACCATTACAGTTAGAACATTTTGCCCTCTACAATGTTTTATTCCTTCCTTGCAGAACAGAGATTGAAGAGGAAGGGATTGCAAGAGTATAAGCTATTTGATCCTCTACACATAGAAAATAATGTGGCTCTGGTAGCAGCCCAAGACTGAGAGCCATGGACATGCTATGCAAACATCTTACAGTACTCCCTTGGAGTCAAACAAAGGCTAAAGTGTTAAACCGAGTAGTCTTGCCTCTTTCCAGTTCAAAAACACAGTCACGGTCATGTGATTTCCCACTTAGTGACCACTTCGCTTACGAGCAGAGTTGCCGGTCCCCTAATTAGCATCATTAAAAGAAGACTACCTGTAATTGCTGTTTCCTACAAAAGGCTATGTTTTGCTTATTTATGTTCCAGAATTTGAATAGATATATCTTCAAGAACGTATATCTTCGATGACAGGGTATAGGAGTTGGATGTGAAACCCAGTAGCATGGGAAACAGGCCCAAGGCCAGAGGGGCAAGAATCAGAGCATGGCATTTCTCAGGGGACCGGGGAGGCCTTGGAAGGTCCAGGGCAGTCCATATATGAGCTGGGGCAGTGCTGAGATGCAGGCCTGGGCCTTTCCCACCCCTCCCCATCCCATCCCATGCTCCATTTAATGACCCATGCTTAATAACCACAGAATTAAAATGTGAATTACAGAAACAAATTCATAACTTGTTCTATCCTGCTTCTGTATTGGAAAGGAGGTTTCTAAATAGCACCTACAATAAATAATTTTGAATATATACTCATGAATATGTTTTTCTAACTTTTTAGTTGAATAATAGTAGGTAATACGAGCTTCTGTTATTAGCAATGTCATGCAATTTTTAAATGTTAAGTGACAAATCTGTGTTTGTGAGAGAGATATCAAAAGAAGAGATATGCTTATGCTTCTGAATGATATCACCAGTCTCCTAAATATATTACCCATACATTAAGGAAATGGTTAGCTTCAATTTAATTGAAATTATGTTTTGAGTTTTATTTCAAGCCTAACGATGGAACTATGATGTACTGCAAAACAGTAGTCATTGTGACTTACTATAGTTTTCTAAGATAAGTAGGTATACCTTGGAATGGAATTGTGATTTTGAAGTAATAAAGAAATGGGTTTAATTTGCAGTTTGATCTAGTGGTTAAGGCACCAGGCTAGAAAGCAAGGGACTATGAGTTCTAGTCCCACCTTAGCCATGAAAGTCAGGTGATTAACCTTGGCCCAGTCATTCTTCTCAGCCCAACCCACCTCACATGGTTGTCACTGTGGGGAAAATAGTAGGAGGAAGATCTGTTGGATAAGTTTGCCATCTTGAGTTATTTATAAACATAATAAATGCAGGATACAAACAATTAAAAACACAGGGACCATTATATTTGCCCATCATAACACTATTTAAGCAAAATAAACAAAAGAAAAAAAAGGAAATCTTAAATCCACATACAGCTTTCAAGCATAAATTTTGTTCTTTCTAAAACGTCTCTCTAAAAAATAATAATGTAAAATTGCTAAGGTTTCTTGTCCAGCTGTTTGCTGTCAGCCAGATAAAATTAAACAGAACAGGACTACATTTGGCATGCTGAGAGGAAACGTAAATGAAGAATCAATTCTGAAAATAGTCTGGATCTGGGACTATCCACAATTGGGAATTGTGGGGGGAAAACTCAGATGCTTTCCCCCCAACTTCCAAATTTTCCCTATGGAGCAGCAATGGGCAGTGGTTTGTAATGCTGTGAGTGGCTCCATGAATGCCCTCTTGCCTTTTCTTTTAAGTCATGTCCCAGAGCAGAATTGCTTTTAAGGGATTGGAAGAAAACCGAGAAGTATGCTCTTCATATTTCCTTTTCTTATAATGTCTGGAATATAATAGGCATTGGCTTGACTTCTTGCCAGAGGGTATGAAGCGACCATGTGCTGAGTAAATATGATAATAGCTTCATCCTTTAGAGTGCGCCAAATTTTGTTATTACGCCTACAGAACTAGACATGGACTGATTGCTTCTTCTATATTGTAATACCATTTGATTTCCATCATCCATTGACTATAATAAAAACACTGATTGATTGATGACAAAGGACATTGCTGCTGCATATTAACAATAAGAGATTTCATGTTTCTCTCTTTGATGGTGTATGTATTAGCTCTAGTTTCAGTGTTTTGGTGATAATGATATTATATTACAAGTATTTTAGATTCTTAAGTATTAGTTTCAGAATTAGGGCTTTACTGTTAACAATATTTTATCATTATACACCATTTACATTTAAGGAATCACTTTGGTCTCTTGTTTTCTGCTGTATAACTTTTTTTACTTGTTTACCTCTCATTTATTTATATGTTTATTTATATCCTGCCTTTATTATTTTTTATGAATAGTTCAAGGTGAGGAACATAGCCAACATAGCTGCCTCCTACTGCCTCCTCCTATTTTCCCCACAACAGCAACCCTGTGGATTGGCTGAAAGAGAAGACTGGCCAAAATATCTCCCAGCTAGCTTTCATGGTGAAGGTGGGACTTGAACTTACAGTTGCTTTCTTGCCCATTGCCTTAATCACTAGACCAGTGGTAGGCAAACTTGTCTCTTTCACACCCTGTGGACTTCAACTCCCAGAATTCCTAAGACAGCCAA
>JANHZT010005324.1:66572-87093 GCA_032468215.1 Stegonotus admiraltiensis
ATTTTCAAGCCTGCAACTTTTCCGAATTCTACAATTTCCTTCGTCAGATTGTGTTCTGTTGTTATTGGATCTTCTAAAAAGAATCCTCTATAATCTCAGTTGATCAGCTAAAGTATATTTGGCTCAAGTCTATGTCAGGAAGACTTGCAAACACTTCTTTATGAAACTGATAGAGGCTGGAGCTCCATGAATTTGGGAATTTCTCATTAACAGAACACTTATGTCATTTTATCTCCAAACCATTGGATTTCTCGTTTCCCTGCTGCTAAGATGCAATATTCCATAGTATCAGTTACCAGGCTTCTAAAATAGAGTAGAGGGATAACTTTAAACTCTTCAACATACAACCATAATGGAGTCTATCCTTATGGTTGCACATTGTAACGAGGTTCACCTGTTTTACAATCTTTTTTGTGTGTTCATTTTTAAGCAAATGTGGTAGTTTTAAAGTAATCGTAAAGCAAATGAATGGTTTGTTATAGACGTGGTTTTGTCAAAAGTCAGAAGTGCCAGTTTTCAACAAAACCATCATAAAATGTTGTCGTGTAACCACAAAATGCTGTAAATGTAGCTGTGTTGCCACGTGCCCAAAGTTTGGTCACTTGACTATGGAGGGGATCTTACTGTCAGAATTTCTAATTCTGGGTCATAAGTCCCCTTTTTTCAGGTCTGTCATAACTTTGAGTGGTTGATAAGTGATCAGTATTTAACTTCTTTTGCCATAGAAACTTAAATAAATCCTTTTGCCACTGTTTAAATGGTGAATCAATTATCAAGTATTGTCTAAGTACTGTCTAAAATAAAAACATCATTCTAGACAAAATATTCATGTTTATCACATAAATTATCCACACAAATAACAACGTTAATTCATCCTAACTTAACATATTTAGTTATTTGTCAGATTTATATGCCGCCCTTCTCCTGTAGGACTTGGGACAGTTCACAACAATAAAAGAAACCCGACAATAGAAAATTAAGAAAGTTAAAAGTTAAAACCAATTTAAAATCCCCCAAAACCCCAAGTTAAAATCCATGGCAGATCAGGGAAGTTGCTGAAAGAGCCATGTCTTTAGGTCGGCACGGAAGGTGCGGAGGTCAGGGACCGTCCGGAGCCTGGCGGGCAACCCATTCCAGAGGGTCAGTGCGAACACAGAGAACGCCCTCATCCTGGGGACCACCAGCTGACACTGTCTGGCCGAGGGGACCCGGAGGAGGGCAGCCCTATGTGAGCGCACTGGGCGGTGGGAGGCCGGTAGGAGGTGATCCTGCAAATACCCCGGGCCCATGCCATGAAGGGCTTTATAGGTGAGTACCAGCACCTTGAAGCGGATCCGGAGGGCCACCGGCAGCCACTGCAGCTCGTGCAATAATGGTATTACATAGGAGTAACGGGACGCACCCGTAACTACCCATATCTTTTTAACATATCTTTTTAAAACTCAATACCTGTAGCACCTAATTCAGTATCATCCCTCTCACTTTCCTGTTGTATCTTTGGAGGCTTTGGACTTATCTGTCACATCCATTTGTATTCTTTGAATTTTTCTGGTAATTCTCTTGCTTTCTTCATAAAATTCAATCAAAACCAAATATTTTAAGTTAAGTTTCTGTTTAAAAGTAAAAATTGCTCCTTCCAGTTTATCCCATCAAAATGGAATCATTTTCTGTTTAAGTCTATCAGTAAGAAAGAAGTACTCTTTTCTCTTACACAGTATTCTAATTAAAATTTCTTAAAGCACAATTATAGCCTTATCATCAAATTTCAATCTTGTATTAAAATTCTGTTGCAAAATATGGTTGTGTTTTTCTGAAAAAAGTATAGAACATCCCTTGAAACATTTCTTAATTTCATAAATCTTTTGTTTATTCTATAAATTGTATTGATTTCTGCCTTTTCATTCCAATCCAAAAAACTGATAAAGCTCGAATTACCTTTTTTCCAGAATCCTCTAGAATTGTTCCGAATTTCAAGAAAAAATTCTTCTTTTTCAACTTACCAGTTTACTTTATTGATTAGCCCTTGGGCCATATCAAAGTGCAGAGTTCCAGACACAAATTATTACTAAAATAAACAATTGATAAAAACAATTTAAAATGGAATTGGATAAAATACAATTTAAAATGGAATTTGATTTCTCAACCTAAATAATGCCAGATTATCTGAATTTCTTTCCATGTCTTTATAAATTCTATTTTACATTTCAAAATTACTACTTTGTCATTAATTTTTTACACCTACATTCAGTTTGTTAACAGTTTTTCCATATTTTTAACTTCTCCATTTCCTCTTTCATTTTAACAAGTCTTTCATCCATTCTTTATTCAAAACTTGTCAATTTAGTACTAAGTGAGTTGGACAATTTTTTGTCTAATTCTTCAAACATTTTCTGCAATAATTCTGATGTTCCATTTACTGCAGGTTGCTCTAAAATCCTCTTAAACTTCCTGTTATGCTATTTTTCTGGCAGTTACCATTCTAATATTATAATCCAAATGTGAAAGTGTCTCATTTAAATCAAGGAACCTAAGAGATAGACTCTTTCCTATTTTTTTGTGACCTTAATACATTTATATCAAATGGCACTTTGTTGATGTATAGATGACTTACTATAAAAAGGTTGCAAATTCTACTGTTTTTAATTCTCATGAATCCTTACCATTATTTGCATTTGCTTTTCATGCAGGTGGTTGACCAGATTGATACACTCACTTCTGATCTGCAGCTGGAAGATGAGATGACTGACAGCTCAAAAACAGACACGTTGAATAGCAGTTCAAGTAGCACAACAGCATCAAGTTTGGAAAAAATAAAGGTTCAAGGCAGTGCCCCACTCATCAGGGCTCCACCCCATCCATCTGCTATTCTAACAGTACTAAGGAAACCTAATCCCCCACCACCTCCTCCACGGCTGACTCCAGTGAAGTGTGAAGACACCCACAGGCCAGTTATCTCTGCCAATCCTGTAAAGACTAATGGGACTCTGCTACGAAATGGAGGCTTACCAGGAGGACCTAATAAAATTCCAAATGGAGATACATATGGTATATCAAATAATAATTTGGACAAAGTTCCAATGCAACCTCTTACGCACAGAACTGAGAAAGACAGATGTCCTCAGGCTGGAACACGGGAACGGGTACGATTTAATGAAAAGGTGCAGTACCATGGCTATTGTGCTGATTGTGACGTGCGGTATAATATTAAAAACAGGGAGGTTCATTTGCACAATGAATCTGCTCACATCCCAGGAAAACCTCCTCAACAGTGTCCTCCCTTGCCACCCCCTCCTTCACCACTTCCCCCTCCCCCATTAGAAAACGGAGGGGTAGGCTTATGTCCCAGTAATAGCTTTCCCCCTCTCAGACCTGCAACTGTGCCTCCACCAACTGCACCAAAACCCCAAAAGACCATCCTGAGGAAATCAACCACCACAACAGTGTGATTTTTCCCCACCTGGAAAACTGTTTTTGCTTTTGTTTTTTTCTTATGTACAAACATTGAAAAAAGGTAAAGAGCACTTTCTACAAAAGCAATAAAAAGCCCAAATATATTGCACCCTTTCTTCTGTGAAGTGGCAAAAAAAATTACATGGTAAGTAGAAAGAACATTGTTTAATGTTGTTAGTAACAAAATCCAATATTTAATGGTTGAAAACTGGTGTAAGAATGTATGTATGTATGTATGTATGTATGTATGTATGTATGAATAGAAACTTAGGGCATCTCATGATAACAATTTCTGGCACTTATTAAGGATACCACAGCTGTGACACAAGCAATTCTCTGGGAAACTATAAATGTGGAGTACCAATTAGCAGTGAAGTCTAATCAGTAGAAAATAATGTGTACTGCACAATAGATTTTATAGTATGTGATGCTTTTAAAGAAAGTTTTTGAAATGTAATTTGTGATTAATCAGAATTAATTAAGAACATTTGAATAGTAGTTTCAATAGAGAGTTTTTACTTCCAATGAAAAAATGTCCGAAAGTGCTATATTCCAAAATATTTTCTGCATCCAGAAAAATGTGTGCAAAAAAAGGTAATTCCTCAAAAGGCAGTGTTCGAGGATACTCAACTTCTGCTGCCATTCTGAAAACATGAAATAATGTTTATTGTTAATTGTAGGTCATACTTAAGACTTCAGTTTTTGCTTATAACAATTCAGTTGGGAACACTAGGAATTTTGTCATAACTTACTTTTTACTTATTAATTGCTTAAACGTTTGAAAAGGTTACTAACAATATTTTTTAAAAATGAATATTAAATATTTGAATTCTGGAGATATTTTTCCCATCTCCCAATCTTGATAACATGCTTGACTTTCTCAGTTACTGCAAATGATCTTCTGATATTTACAAACATTGTAAATAATTATTTAAGCTGGTTGGAAGAAAAAGATCAAATCAGTGAAGTCATCTTATAATAAGCTTTTTTTTTTACAAACCATCTTGCACACTAGTCATTTTGTTTGAATCTTTTTTTTTATTGGAACCTATGAGGAACTGGGGCTTCCTCACTTGCTTTTCTGTTAAACCTTGGCACCCATTCATGATCATCTTTGAGGAGCTGTTCAAAGCAGCAACTTTGAGAGATTTCTTGCAGGTGGTGTGCACCAGTGCACAATCCAAATCACATTTTTGCATTCGAATCCTAAACAGTGCTAATACATAGGCAACATATTAAAATCTGTTACTCACATAATTCTTTTTAGGTGATGGTCTTAATTTATTGTATAGGTTACTATTTCAACCTAATAGTTGAAAACTATTACGAATTATACTTTTATATATATGTAGGTAGGTAGGTAGGTAGGTAGGTAGGTCGGTCTTTGGTTGTTCGGGTTTTCTCCCGTGTAAAATTGGAAGTATCTACATACAAACACCGTGGAAACCTCAGAAAACATACATATATATATATATATATATGGAGTAAATATATTATATTAATAAAAGTCCATATCATAACTTTCTGCATGCCACTTCAAGATTTTCAGCTTAGCAGATAGAAATATAATGGGGGAGGTTTACAAAAAAAGCTGAACTGCAGAAGAATATTTTTATTAGATTCTTTTTAAAGTTGGTAAAAAACTCTCAAGTGGAAGCTTCAGTCTTAGTATCAGAGTTGGCAACATAATAAGTTATTTTTTTTAATAATTCCATCATGATGATGATTTTGTTCCACATCCATTTTTGATCAAGTGCTTCATATTGTTCTATATCAGTGATGGCTAACCTTTTTGCCATCGCGTGCCAAAAATGGGGGGGAGCATGGTGGGGTCGCATGTGCACATGCCCACACCCATAATTTAATGTGCCCTACGCATGTGCACGTGACCCCTGCGTGACCCTCACTTTTGGCACACAATGGCACAGTGGGCCTGGTAGGCCTGTTTTTCATCCTTCCCAGCCTCCAGAGGCTTTCTAGGAGCCTGAGGAGGTTAAAAACAGCATTCCCCAGCCCCACAGAGGTCCTCTGGAGGCCAGAAACAGCCCATTTCCTGACTTCTGGTGGGCCCAGAAGGCCCATTTTTCACCTTCCCCAGGCTCCAGAGGCTTTCTAGGAGCCTGGGGAGGTTAAAAATGGCATTCCCCACCCCCACAGAGGACCTCTGGAGGCGAGAAACAGCCCATTTCCCAACTTCCGGTGGGCCTGGAAGGCCCAAAAATCAGTTGGCTGGTGCGTGGATGTGCACCGGAGCTGAGCTAGGGCAACGCTCGCATGCCCACAGATATGGCTCCGTGTGCCACCTGTGGCATGTGTACCATAGGTTCGCCATCACGGTTCTATAGGAACAATGAAAACAAGAATCTAATTACTAATTAAATGAGTGCCCTGGAAAAGTGTGCCTCATACTTTTTTTAAACAAAAAAGTTCTATTTTAACATCAAGATGCTTGAGAATTTCAGATTTGCTTGGGATTTTGCAGTTCCCTAGAAGCAGTTGTAGGTTATTTTCTGTTATAAAACTTTCAATGAATGAATGTTTGAAAATAACAATTGCTGAGTATCTGCTTAGAAAAAGTTCTGTTTTGTGCTGTAAGAGTGCTGATGTCGAGTACCCACCAGCATGTCCTCGACACCTCGCAGCCAGCGGCGATGGGACTGTCTTGATGTCCACGAGGGGGGGGTCTGGGCTGGCACACGGGTGCTGGTGGCGGGTCCTGGGCATGTGGCTAGTGACATATCCATGCACTGGTGGTGATGGGATTAGCGGGATTGTGTGGGGAAGTGGGCCTTCCATCCGGGGCCGAGATGATGTCATTCGGGAGGCCTACTATCGGGTTCGCATACGCCCAGGAGACGAATGGAAAACAATGTTCAACTGCCCTCTGGGCAGTTACCAGTTTCAAGTAATGCCATTCGGACTCCAGGGCGCTCCGGCCATCTTTATGCAACTGATTAACACCGTATTGCATGATTTCTTATATCGCGGGGTACTGGTCTACCTGGACGATATCTTGATTTACACCCGCACATTGGAGGAACACGTGCGGCTAGTACGACAGGTCCTGACACGGTTGTTAGAAGCACACCTGTACATGAAGTTGTCAAAGTGCGAATTTCACCGCACGGAAATCGACTATCTTGGGTTTCGGATAACCAATAGGGGGGTTCGGATGGACCCAAAGAAAGTGGAAGCTGTCCTGGGTTGGCAAGACCCAAAAACCAGAAAACAATTGCAGAGCTTTCTCGGGTTTGCAAATTTTTACAGGCGCTATATTCCTTCATTCACTAGAGTAGCTCTGCCTTTAACTGATCTCTTACGAACCAAAACCCTCGGTTCTGGTAAGCCTAGGCCTGGACAACCGCTAGAATGGGCACCGGACTGCCAAAAGGCATTTGAATGGTTAAAACACCTGTTCGCGAGGGAACCTATCCTGAAACACCCAGACATAACCAAACCGTTTGTTATCCAAGCCGACGCTAGTGACGTGGCGATCGGGGCCATCCTCTTGCAAAGCAATGAGGAAAACGTGTTACAACCGTGTGCCTATACATCCCAGAAATTCACAGTGGCTGAGCGGAACTGGGCCATCTGGGAAAAGGAGGCTTTTGCGGTGAAATGGGCACTACAAACATGGCGGCACCTGTTAGAGAGAAGTGACAACCCATGCAAGGTTTGGTCTGATCATAAAAACCTAGAGGCCCTTCAAACGCCCCGTTGATTGTCCTCCAAACAAGTCCGCTGGGTACAGTACTTAACGATTCCGGTTTGACCTCAAATACGTACCAGCAGGGCGTAATTTCCTCGCTGATGCCCTGTCTCGGTTACCCCAATACAATATCAAACGTATTTGTGTCATGCAAGCACTTATACCAACCCCGCAACCGGGGACCCGATCTCTCGATCGACGCTTCCCCCCCCCAGGATGTCTGGCTGTCTGAGGTGAAAAAGGAAATACAAAATGACACCTGGCTGCAGGCGAATCGACCTGAAGTGACCCATCGTGATGGTTTAGCCTGGTGGGGTGACCGCTTATATATTCCCAATCTGTTACGGTCGAAGATCCTGAAACATTGCCACAACGAAAAAACAGCGGGACATTTCAGATTCTTGAAAACACTGCATTTAATCTGCCGACAGTTTTGGTGGCCAAAGATGCGAACAGACATTGAAACATATGTTCGAGGCTGTCCCGTTTGTGGCACATCAAAGGCAAAACCAGGTAAACCATTTGGATTGCTTCAGCCCGTCGCTAACCCCTGTCACCCATGGGAGGAGATAGTGATGGACTTCATCATAGAGTTACCGCCAAGCCGGGGGTACACGGTGATATGGACAGTGATCGACCTGTTCTCCAAACAGGTGCATTTCATTCCCTGCAAAGGCCTCCCATCAGCTCAACGCCTTGCACGCCTCTTTCTACACCATATCTGTCGGCTACATGGTGTACCCAAATGTATCATCTCCAAGAGGGGGGTGCAGTTCACCGCATGGTTTTGGCGGCATTTCCTGCAGTCCATAGGGTCGTCACAAGGCTTAAGCTCCGCCTTCCACCCTAGTACGAATGGGGCTGCAGAACGGGCCAACGCTATGGTGGAACGATATTTGCGATCCTATGTGTCATACCAGCAAGACAACTGGTATGACCTCATCCCTTTCACAGAAACAGCATACAACAACTCACCCCACCGCAGTACAGGATATACACCATTCAAAGTCATCACAGAAAAAGAGTTCCCCACTATCCCTGACCTAGACATCCCACGGCATGACGACATCTCACCCTCCGACTGGGTGGCCGAGGTACAAAAAGCTTGGCCACATGTGAAGGAGGCACTAGAGACAGCTGCAAGGGAATACAAACACCAGGCAGATAAACGGAGAGCACAAAGTCCCCCGTTCAAAGCAGGTGACAAAGTGTACCTGTCAACGAAGTACTTACAGTTATGCCTCCCAAGCAAAAAGGCTCAAAATACATAGGTCCATTCCTGATCCGCACAGTCATATACCCAGTTATGGTAGAGCTAGTGTTACCCCCCCCCCCCGGTTAGGGAAAGTGCATCCGGTCTTCCATGCAAGCCTGTTGAAGCCAGCAACAGGGCTCTGACCCGATCATACACAACTCAGCCCCATCTCCGGGGAACATTACGAAATCAAAGACATCATCGATTCTAGGTACCACAGGGGGGCTCTTAAATACCTGGTCCGGTGGAAAGGATATCCAGACGCCGAGGCATCCTGGGTCCAGACCACTGATATCAATGCTCCCAGACTGTTACAAAGATTCCATAAAACATACCTCAAAAACCCAGGAGGTCCATAAACACCTATTAACCTGTCTTTGTTTTTCCCCTAGGCTGTCACCTGGGGAAGGGGGGGCCGCCTGTCGAGTACCCACCAGCATGTCCTCGACACCTCGCAGCCAGCGGCGAAGATACCGTCCTGATGTCCATGAGGGGGGGTCTGGGCTGGCACACGGGTTCTGGTGGCAGGTCCTGGGCGTGCGGCTAGGGACATATCCATGCACTGGTGGTGATGGGATTAGCGGGATCGTGTGGGGAAGTGGGCCTTCCATCCGGGCCATCTGGGGCCGAGATGACATCGTTGGATGGCGCCCCAGCACCCTGGACCTCCACGGCAGAAGCTGGCTTGATGCGCACTGTTTAAATTGCGCTGAGTGGTGGCTGCACTCAGCACTGACTTTTCGTGCCTGAGGCACTCCGGCTTCGAGTGGAGCTGCTGGAGGTGATTAAACCCACATCAAAGAACCACGTGTGTGTGCGTGTGTACGCTCTGGGAGCCTAGCAGGGCCGAGAGCTGAAGGGTAATAGCAGGTATAGATGGCATGAGTTGAGGAAATATTAAAACAGCGATGTAGTTTGTTAGTGGAGAGGCTACATAAATGGTTTAACATTTGTATGAAAACAAAATCTTTTTGATGATTGAAAGAATTCCATTATTGTTCCACTATTCAAAGGAAAAGAGGAATGTAAAAACTGAAGGGAGATTAATTTGTTGTCTGAATCTGGGAAAGTATATTCTGATAGAAAGGGTATGCAAAGTGACATTGAGTAAAATTTAGGAACTGCAGTGTGGTTTTATGCTAGGCAGGAGGCATGCAGATATCATTTTTGTTCTTTATAAAGTAACTTAAAAATTTATGAATGTGAAGGGAGCATTTATTATACCGTTGTTGATTCAGAGAAAGTGTATGATAATGTGAGTGGGCTTGAATTATGGAATGTTTTACATAAGTATTGAGTTGAAAGTTGGTTGCAGAATGCGATAAGAGTATAATATGGTGAGAATTAATTGAATCCTTAATGAATAGTTGAACACCAAGCAGGGAATGAAATGAGGAATTGTTATGTACTCTTGCACAATAAATGTATAAGGAATCATAGTGATAATGTAAGAAATCTGTTGGTTGGCATGTAAAAATAAGTTGCTGATATCAAATGATTTGCCAAGAACATGTGATGCAAAGTACACAAAGAGGTTGTGAAAATTAACATATTGAAGGACTAGGATTTTTTTTTTATGAGGAAACTGAGTGAACAATTGCACTAGGCACAAGTAAATGGTGAATTTGTACCTTGGTAAAATGTTTATTAAAGATGGATGAAAAAAAATTAAGAAGTGCAAGTGATACTAAAAAGCATTGTGTTTTGTTGTAAGGAATGAATGTTTAAGAAGGCTGTTTTATAAGACCATGTCCTTGCTAACTTCGTTATATGAAAGTCAGAATTTGGCTTATCAGGAGAAAATTAAAAGCAAGTTCAGTGTATCATAATGGTGCATTTAGAAATGAGCATGATAAAGCAAGGGTAGGGTAAAATTAATGTAGATTGAATACAAAAGTGACTAGCTGTATGAAGTCTGCTATGTTTGAGTAAGAGAAGGAAGAAATATGATATTATACAACACGTGAAGTAAGAGTGAATGGGTTAAGAGGAAAGGAAAGACTAATCATGTTGAGACTGCACAGATTTGGAGAGATTCTCAAAAAGAAAGATGTTAGAAGTGTGAAGAACAAACGGCAGTGGTATGAAGCAATACATGGGTGTGGTGGAAACAAGGGTGGTTTTTAAAAATAAAAAGGCATGGAACTGCCTTGTCCAAGGGTGTCAAACTCAAGGCCCAGGGGCTGGATCTGGCCCATGGACTGCTTTGATTTGGCCTGCAGGGTTGCCCTGGAAATGAAGATAGATCGGCCCACAGTGCCTCTGCCAGCGAGTGTCCATTTTCACTGGCAGAGTGTTTGGGCCACCCAACACGAGTGACGTCAAGCTGGCCACACCCACCCTGGCCACACTCATTCCGGCGCCCTGAGGTCAAACACAACCCTGATGCGGCCCTCAATGAAATCAAGTTTGACACCCCTGACCTAGCCAATAGTATAAATGTGACTAGATCTGTAACTACCTTGACAGCCATTTTGTGAGGATGCTTTGACATCCCCAAATGCTAACAGTTTGGGGGAGGGGAGATTTTACTGATACTTGGCCTGTAAGCAACTTCAATACATCCAAGTGAAGTAATTCTGTATTTCTTCCCTTTTTTACCTTTTTCCTTTTTGTATCAAATTTTAGATTGCAAACTCTCTTGAGGTGACATGCTGATAAAGCTAAAAAAAAGTATTACACAGTAACAGTGGCAATATATAGCCTACAAGAATGTCACAATACGGAGCAAATGAAAATTGGGGATAAGGTTGTACTTCAGCTCTGCCCATCACAACCAGATTCAGTCAAATGTAGGTTCAGTTGGAAGTTTTAAGTTTAGGAACATAGTCCATAGTTATGTAGTTACTTTGCTCTGCTCTCTATCACATGGAACAGATAGAGGCCTAGCATCTGTTATGTCCTTAGCATAAATATGACACCACCAAATCTCTATGGTTAAAAAATAATTTATCCAGCCTGTTTATTGCATTCCAAATTTTTGCCAATGTGAATAATATTGACCGTGTGCCTGACAGTAAAAAACTGAATCTGATTAGTTGAAGAAAACAGTAATGGTAGACAGCCATAAAAGCATTTCTCAAATCACATTGTGCTTTGCAAAAAGGGATAGAATAAAAAATATTGAAAAATATTCTTTTGGGACTTTTATTGACCCTGAGGCTGTTTGGGATTTATGAAAGGTTTTATCCTTTCTAAAGATATACCTTCTTTTGCCACGTCTTGCTGAATCCCAAATTTTACATGTCAAGAGTTTAAAATTGATACTACTTTCTGAAACTACATAATTGCAAAGCCATTTAATAACAAATTCATTTTATGACAAACATTGCAAACCTGCTGCTTACTTTTCAAGCAGCAGGAAAGGTTCATGGGGTGATCTGTTTAGTTATTTATTTTTCTTGTGCGCATGATCTTATTAGATACTCACCTCATTTTCATTTTGGAAAATGTCTTGAGACAGCATACATTTTGGTGAACCAATTCTTACTGAGCTGTGTTGCCACAGATATAAAAGCTGCCACGTGTGCTTATTTATTAGAGCATAGGATTGCTTGCTGTGCTCATCATATATTCCGTATTTCCCTAGAGAATGGTGCTGCTTTAATAAAAAGAAAAACATAATTGTGTAGTGATAGAACAGAAGACATAGTTGTATTCAGAAATGCCACTATTTTGTGTGTGACATTTATTGTTGACAGCAAAACAATGAAATTATCTGTGAGTTTTATAGAAATAAATATATGAAAGCTGAAGCAAAAGGATCACTAAGGGGAAAGAAGAATAAACATGGCATTTCATAATTCTATATTGAAAGAATTTTGATTCGAGTGTCCTACTAGCTTTAATGATCATATTCCAATCAAAATAGACCAGTTTTTCTTTTCTTTTTCTTTTCTTTAAAATTTCTTTCTATTTTTTAATTTTATTATAGGTAGGTTGTGAATTGCTAATTATCCCTTAAAAGTTCTTTTGGAATAACAAGTGGAAGTTATCCATAAAGTGGAATTTTGTATTTTTTACAAAGAGTAAAATGGGTTCATTTGCATTTTCTTCCATTAAACACTAAAATGAGGAAGACTGGAGAAAAATCACTTCATTTAGGGCAGGCTTTTTAGGGGTTGAAGACTTTATTCTCACTCATTAAAATCTTTCCATAAACTCTAAACACAAAAGTATTGTGGGAGGACCCAGAACAGATACTAATAGCATTAGGCCAAGTAACTATACTTTTTGAGTCCTGCGTGCTATACTTTTTACACTGATTTCTTCTGTGATGTAACATTAATCTAATTGGATGCTTATCTGTACCTGATCTTGTGAATATATATGTGTGTGTGTGCATGCGCGCACACGTGCTATATTGCAAGAATTATATTCTATAATTATATTCTATTTTCTATAATTTGTATGTATGTGTAGGAGCATCACAAGGAAAGTAAAACTATAGATTATCCAGTTTTTTGCCACTACAAAAATCATATGAATACAATATGAATATTGAAATTTGCAGATTGACTGCAAAATATTTTTTTATATTATATGACATCTTGAAGGGCTTATTTTTGTTTGAAAACCAAGGATCAGGAACCAAGGTTCCTAATTTTTAAGTCCAGATTTGAAGATGAGCAAAATAATTAAACGAACCTCAGAGTTTCAAAACATGAACATAAGTATTCATTTAAAAATCCATGTGTGTTGATATTTTTAGGACCTGATATTTTTAGGACCTCTTAGGACCTGAACTTGATACAAAATCTCACAACATCAACAACCTGCCAAGACAATAAGCAGAGGACCAAAAAGGGACAGAGTATGATAGAGCCAAGAACATTTAATTTACTGTACATCCCATACAGATTAGAGAAATACAACAGTGCTATGCCAAAGCTGGGCCAGGTTTCCAATAATAACAAAAAACCCAGCCACTGCTTGATTTTTTTACTACTTTTGTCCTAAAGAAGCAGAACATTAGTTGTGCTTTGCTGCTTTCCAGATACTCAATTGCAGTACTTCACTTTTTTTTTCTGCCTGCAGTCAGCATTCTGTGCCTACTGAGCATATTATTATGGTACTTTGGATCCCATTTCAAATTCTTCTGCAAGCTAAGGCTGTACAGTAGTGGGTCTTCTCTTATATATGGATGATGCTCTTGTAACTATTTTAAAACATGCCTGCAGAGAATGAACTTGCTGTATGACAATAGATTGCATTATAGCTGTATACAACATCATAATACTGCACCAACTAATCAGTCTTAGAGTTATAAAAATGGATTATAGCGTTTGAAAGTGGATTTTTTTTCCTAATTTGGTTTAAACCACAAAAATAATTCCTTATACTTTTAAAAATCTACTTTCTGAACATCAGAGCAGAAACTTTGTACCTGTGTATAAACAGGATAGCAGATCATGTTTCCTGATGAATTGAACATTTTACAATTCCCAAAGAGAAAATGGTTGTCATTCCGCATCTTGTTTTTCCTCTATTGTTGTATATTTTATCTGACAGCTTTCAGATTTTGAAAATGTTGTCTTTGCCAAGATGAACAGGAATGATTTCATGAATTTCATTATCGCATAATAGTATTTGACCTTTGAACATTTGAAGATATTATTCCATCTTATTTTCTTAGTTAATTATACTAACTATGATGGACACAGATAACAGAATAACAGGGACTTCGGAGGTCTTTAGTCCAGGAAGAAAACTCTACTTCACCATTACCATACAACTATGTTGCCACATAGTTGTTCATCTTGAATCTCATGAAACAAATATGAAAATACAGTTGAAGTTCACTAGATTAATGTCTAATGATAGTTGTTAAGGATATATTTTGTTTGAGTTTTGAAGACATGTATCTTATGGAATGTGGCAAAAGGACAAATAGTAGCTTGAAACATTAACAAAAATATATACTCAATTAATATTTATATTATGGTTTGTGTTCTTATACTGAATTATAAGAACTGGCTGGCTGCTCTAGCTTTAGGCAATGAATGGTCTATATTTCTGGCAAAAAAATAGGAAAACAGCAGCCAGCTTTCATTTCTCAACATAATTAGAATATGGACAGAAAAAAAGCATACATAATAATTTTGTATTTGCAGTAAGGTACTGATGCCTAAATTAATACAGTAGTGTTGTTGCTTTTAAGTATCTTCTGATCACATTTTCCAACTAAAATTACAGTTACCGTTTTTCATTTTTATTTGCTCTACTAAAGTTTTGGCTCACTTATGTGCTTATCATCTGTGAGTCACTATTTCATCTACTTATTTTTTGGCTCCCTAGATTTTTTCCTTCTGATGAATATCAAATGGGAGTTGAACAAGTCCATTTTTTTAAGTTAAATGAAAAATTATGTGGATGTACTTAGAGGATTTGAAAGGAAATAAAATCTCTTTACAAAAGTGAAGAATTTATGATACTCTTCCATTCCCTCACAAATGGTATCTTTCATAAGGCTGACTGTTTATTATAGGAACTGAGAAAATGACTCTGTTTACCAGAAATCTAGATCTAGCCCATAATTCAGTGAAAACTCAAACTGATGCTTTTAAGGAAAAATAAAGAAGATTAAATAAGTTTTAAAAATTAAATAAGTGACCAGTGCAAAAGAATGCGTTAGAATGGTAGAATCGGGTAGCATTTGCAAGTATAGAAAGACATGAAAAAATGTAGTGGATAAATATGATGTAAAATAGATTTAGATATCTTTTCCTTTATTCTTATCTTCTGCCTTTTCTTTCTTTTACTTACTATAATATATTTTTTCCTGTGTTTCGTGTATTGTGGCTCACTCTGAAAGGGAATATGAGTATCTTTTGTGTGCACTATATGTAACATAAATTCCATGTATAAATATATTATATGTGGGAATATAATTTGCCAGCAAATAATAAGCCACATTATACTCCAGTGAGAAACAATTATGTATATAGGAATTCAGAAATAATTTTGAAATATAAATGTCATAGTACAGATAATCCTTGATTTATGATCACAATCAGGACCAAAATTTCTGTTATAAGGCATGCAGTCATAAGTCAAGTCCCAATTTTATAAGTCAAGGACCCAGTTTTATAACCATTTTTACTGACTCATCAGTCAAGTCACCACATCATAAGTCAAGTCAGACGGTCATGTATTCAAATCCACTTTAACCAATGGCAATTAGATGTAAATGGGAACCAATTGTAAATCACCTGAATTATGATCATATGACTGCAGAGGAAGAATGAAAGTGTTAAGTTCAGATATATGTTATAGCAGACTCTTTTTTTGAGGAAGTTGTTAATTTGAGAATTAACAGAGCTGTGGTGCTGCAGTGGTTAGACTGCAGTGCTGCAGGGATAACTCACTGCTCAGTCCAGGATTTCAGTTCTGACCGGCTCAAGGTTGACTCAGCCTTCCATCCTTCCAAGGTCAGTAAAATGACGACCCAGATTGTTGGGGCAATATGCTGACTCTGTAAACTGCTTAGAGAGGGCTGTAAAAGCACTGTGAAGCTGTGTATAAGTCTAAGTGCTATTGCTATTGAACTGTTGTTAAGTGAATGATGAAGGTTGTTTATCATTGCTATATGATGGTGGTTCGTTCTTTAGCATATCAGGTAGTTCTCGCTTCGAGATAGTAATTGCAACTGGAATTTCTATCACTAAGTAACGCAGTCGTAAAGCACAATGTCACATGACCATGCCCTTCCAGTTGCTTTATTTAAAAAACAAACTCTTGCAATGTTGTTAAGCATCAATTGTTTGATATTTGAAATCTCCTGCCAGCTTCCCCATTGACTTTACTTGTCAGAAAGTCGCAAAAGGTGATCACATGACTCTGGAAACGATAACTGTCATAAATATGAGTCAGTTGCCAAGCATCTGAATTTTGATCATGTGTCAATGGGGATGCTGCAACAGTGTTAAAGTCACTTTTTTCAGTGCTGCTGTACCTTTGAATGGTCACTAGTCAAACTGTTGTAAGTCGAGGACTACTTGCATTGTTTTGGAAAAATGGGATTCAAACTAGTGGTAATCTGTTGAAACATTATGAGGACCTATAACAGGGTGTTGCTGGCAAATGTAATCCAGTACAATATTTGAGTGATTTCTGGTGCTCTTTGATGGCTTTCTTGTAGATGTTTCATAGTATAATATTTGCTTAAGCATTTAGAATTCCAAGGCTGCCCATTTCAACAATGTGTTTTGGTGGCATATAAGCTAAAGACAACTACAGCACTAATAATCCTCAATTTAAAACCAGTCATTTAATGACTGTTTGAAGTTACAGTGGACCCTCCAAAGTTACCTACAAATAGTTTCAAAGTTACAGCTGTTGCAGTGCCCTTGCGATCATGTGAACAAAAGTTGGCCTGATTCTCCCTTACAACCAACACCTCCACCTATCTCCCTTCCGTCCAACCATGCCAGATTCCTCCAGCCCTTAGGTCTGTTTTCAAACCCTACCAAGTCCCCCAGACCTTAAGCTTCCTTCTCAACCTACTGGGTCCTACACCTTCCTCTCCACCCCCTGTCACTGATTACTCCTTTACCTTCTGTACTATAGATATCAGGAGCTCTAGATCTAGATCTCATTGGGTAAAGAGATCAGGCTACTCCATTCCTTGGGCTCGCTAGGCCACATGGATACATCCTGAAAGCAGGCAACATTTTCAAAGCAGTCTGAGTGGTGTAGCAGCCAGTTCTCTTTCCCCAATGTGAGGTGTGGATACCTACAGAAGATAAATGAGTGATTGGTGAAAGAGGTGGGGAGGAAGATATGAGTGGCTTCTTCTGCAGATCTCCAGAATTTTGTAGCTCATGTTGGAGAAGGTGACAGGGTTGCTCACTTAGCGACCCTCACAACATGCAACTATAATGGGCAAGGTCCATTACAGTCATAAATCGAGAACTACCTGTAACTAAAAGCCAAAAGAGAGATGAAATGAAATGAAGACCTACCTTCAGAAGTTGTGGGTGCTGCATCACTGGAAGTTTTTAAGAAGAGATGAATACCCACATGCCTGATATAGTACAGGATCTCTTGCTTGAGCAGGAGATTAGACTAGAAGCCTCCAAGGTCCTTTCCAACTGTTATTCTATTATTCTGAACATAGCAGGGAAATATACAGCAAATATACAGTATAGCAAACTGCAGAGTACAATCCAGGTGGAAAAACCCCAGAACTTGGGGACAAAAAGTAGTTTTTGTTTTATCAGAAAGAAAGAAATGTGTTAAGAAAAGTAGGCAACCAGTATGTACTCTGAGAAAGAGGCTTCCTGCATTAGTTATCTCATGAATTATGCTATTTTGTATGTGGAGGCAGTTTCTTTCTGGTATTAAAATGTAAGTCTTAAAGGTAGTAATGTTTTTAGCAGTATTGGAGCCACCTTAGTCTTGATGGACTCAATTTTAGAATTACTTACTTAGTTTAACTAACCCTGACAGCTTGCTTTCATAATTAAGATATTTTATAATCTAACATGATGAGGTTTTATAGATGCAGGCTATATGCCTATGAAAAAATATGTATGAGATCAAGAGAAATCCTGTTACGCTGTTCCTATAATTAAGTTTAAATCTAACATATAGTGAGAGTTAATTTCAAAAATGCTACTTATACAGACAATTTTATGTTTGGAGCAGTTGCTGAACTTCCCATTAGCTTGGATTATTTTTGTATTTAACATGAGCTTTGTAACCCTTTCAACTTGCATTTGTTAATCATTGCGTGTGTGTGTGTGTGTGTGTGTGTGTGTGTTCTGAGGTTTTCGTGGGTGTTTGTATGTAGGTCTTTGGTTGTTCAGGTTTTCTCCCGCGTAAAATTGGAAGTCTCTTCGCAATGTTTTGACGAAACGTCGAAAAAGAAGGAACAGCTGCGATCATTCATTGCTCCCAGAAGCACGAAGCCGAAAGCACCAGCCTGAAGATGATGAATGAGACTTCGTCGAAACGTCACAAAGACTGCATACTACACTATGTATTTGAAACATTTAAGTTTAAAAACAAACAAAAAAAGTGAAGGAATGATTAATCCTAGAGGGTAGTTTTTCATGGTTGTCCAGCAGTTATACAGAAAGTCTTATCTGTCTGTATTGAGCATTCCGTGCACTCAAGTTAAAGAATCTATGTAGCTAATTTAAATCTCATTTAAAAATCAGCAGGAACAATTCACATTTTCTCTGGATTTAGATCAGGTCAAGTACAAAGTCATTAGTATAACTAGTGGAGGTACCTCTATAGCTAAGTAGAAATTATATATTCTGGCAGTTATATAGTAGTTGACCATGTTATCTATTGAGAAATCATTTCAATCAATTGGAAAATCTGAATTTAAAAGCATTAAATACAGAAGGTAGGTTCATCAATCAGTGTTTATAATTACATGCTAATGGCAATTTTTCTTAAAATGTACTGAAACATGAAAGAACACAGATGAGAAACCTATTTAGTCCATGTTTAGTTTTATATACTATCAAAATAATACTTAGGATTATCCAATGCAGATTAGAGCCCTACATAGAAAAAGAGATGCCAGATGTTCAAGCCAGGTTTTAAAAAGGTCAAGAAATGCAAGACACTATTTCTGATCATTCCAAAGGTGCTTTTCAAGAGACAATTGGACTTTTTTTTTTGAAGACGTTTCACTTCTCATCCAAGAAGCTTCTTAAGCTGAAGAAGCTTCTTGGATAAGAAGTGAAATGTATTCAAAGAAAAACCAGAAAGTTCTGTTGCCTCTTGAAAAAGCACTTTTGAGACAACCATGACCTGGATGACTGAGAATCTCCTGGTGCATGCTGGATAATTGAGAAAGCCAAAAAATATCACAAGTCATTATGTGCTTCACTGATTATAGCAGGATCTTTAATTGTATCAATCACACAAAGCTGTGGAATGTACTCGGGAAAAATGGTAATCCGAGAACATCTCATATTCCTCATACAAATCTATGTGTCGGTCAGGCAGCCTCAGTATAGATAGAATATGGCGAAACAGATTGGCCACAGAGACAGAGCTGTAACTTTCCCCTTATTTATTCAACCTATATGCTAAATATATATTAAGTTGCATTGGAAGCAAATGAGTGTGATTTTAAAATTGGAAGAGCATCAGTTTATCTGTGCAATGCTGATGACTGCCCTGATAGCCAAAAATGAAAAGTTTCTGCAAACTCTGGTAATAAAAAATTAAGGAGTGAAGTAAAAAAATTCAGACTAAAATTAAATGTAAAATAGATCAAGCTGATAACAAAAGGTAGAACAATCAATCTTAGAGCTGGCAATGAGGATATAAAAGTTAGTACATATCTTAGGATCAACCATTATCAATAAAGGAACAAGTAAATAAGAAATAGGCTGCAAATTAACATATGGCAGAGCAACCGTGAAGGCCTTAGAAGAGCATATTCAAATGCTCTGTTTACAACAAAGATCAGATTCAGGCAAGCCATGGTATTCCCTGTGACACTCTATGCAAGCAAAGGTTGGACTTTGAAGAAGCACAATTAGAAGCGTAATGGCACATTTAAACTTTGGTGTTGTAAAACAGCAATCCTTAACCTTTGCAGCTTGATGGCCAGCTTGGGGGAAGCGGGGAGGGGAACTAGGTTGCATGAGTGGTGGGCCAGCACGTATGCACATGCAGGTCAACTGCAAGTTGAGCTGCATGCACATGTGCGTGAGTGCCACCCCACTGCTCACACAAGTTGAGCTGCATGCGTGGGCACACAGGCCCAATGCTTGCACAAGTTGAGCTGTATGCACACCAACCTGCCTCTCTCATGGCCTGGTTCCGAATAGACCAGTAGTGGGCCACTACTGGTCTATTCCAGTAGTGGTGGTTAGGGACCCCTGTTGTAGAAGACTCTTGAGAATATGGTAGAAACAATCAACACATTATCAAACAAATTAACCCAGAGTTCTTACTTAAGTTATGAATGACCAGACTCAAATTACCCTAATTCAGACACATTATGTGAAGGCCTAGCTCTCTGGAAAAGGATGTAATGTTGGGAATGGTGGAAGGAAATAGAAGATGATGCTATGCTATCAATATGATTGATTGACTGACTGACTGACACTGATTGATTGATTGATTGATTGATT
>JANHZT010005324.1:94553-114359 GCA_032468215.1 Stegonotus admiraltiensis
CTGGAGGCCCTCCGGAGGCCAGAAATAGCCTGGTTGCTGACTTCCAGTGAGCCCAGAAGGCCTGAAAATCAGCTGGCCGGTGCGCGCATGTGGGCCAGAGCTGAGCTTGCGTGCCCACCAATATGGCTCCGCATGCCACCTGTGGCACCCGTGCCATAGGTTCGCCATCACGGGCATAGACTGATTTTAGTGGATTTTGTCCTTGAATGCACGACAACTTTGTTCAGTAATCTTCCAGTCAGCAGGATCAACACAATTATAGGAAGTGAACTCCAACTTATCTGAGAGGCACCAAGTTGGAAATGATGCTTTTAAGTTACAGCTGTCATTTCTTGTGAACAATCGTTGTTTCCATTTATTCTTAGCAGATATGTGGGGAAGAAATCTATTTCTTGATACAAAGGCATGTAATGGCTATCAATATAGACCATCAGTTCATCGTAGTAGCTTCAGCTATGCTGCTACATTGATTTTTGCCATTTAACCTTTTTTGTTAATCAAATCCTCTGTCAAAATCTACTGATCAAGTCAGCTATCTGTCTCATTCAGGGAATGAAATGTTTTGCTGGGGTTTTGAAACAGAACAGAAATATCTGTAGTTTGGTTTGAAAGATTTAAATACATTTGTGGTGTGGTCTTGCTTGTACTGAGCCAATGAATAAAACATAATTTCTTGCAAAATGAAAATATAAAACTTATTATTTTGGCTGCCTGCTTATTGGAATAACAAACCGCTTTTTCTACCATATGTGATGAGACCCTAGATTTCCAAACAAATGTTAGAAGAAATTAACAGAGTAGGGGTGAATTCATCAGAACCACCAGAAATTGTAGTAATTCTGTTTTCATGTCCAAGACTGTAGATATTAATTGTTAGCTGTAGAAATGTATACATGTATCTATTAATTAAAAAGTGTTATTTAAAAATATTCACAAGCTTTTAAATGTTTAGGTTCTTTAAAGCAGGGGTCTCCAACCTTGGCAGCTTTAAGACTTGTGGGGTTCAACTCCCAGAATTCTCCAGCTACCATGGGAAGTATACCAGTCTTAAAGTTGGCAAGGTTGGAGTCCCTTGCTTTAAAGGATAATTTTAATATATTTCTCTCCTCTATCAGGTAGCTGTTATACTTTTAATGCTATAGGTTATAAAGAGTATAAAACTATAGCTGGGAACTATAATAGGGAAAATTGGAATTATTAAGGACAAAATTAACTCCTGTACATTGGATTTTTCTGATATTAAAAGAAGGTTCATAAGAAGTGCAGCATGCTAAACATGCATATACATATGTAATTATGGGAATTTACAAAGTGTTTACTTACTTTTCGGTATTATTATTTTGCTCCTCCATTAATGCTACCTACCTTTCAGTATTATTATTTTGCTCATCTATTGATGCTATATCTGAGGAGATTATGAACAATAAGAGGTAAGTATGTTTTACAAAGTAGAATTCATTGCCATTAGTAAAGACAGTTGACCATCTTTAATTTAGATCATTTAAAGGAAACTAGATTGTTTCATGAACAATAGGGCTATCAGAAAGTCTTACCTTAGTGAATATTTATTAGCCGATACTTTCAGTCATTAAAGAAACCATCTAGTCTCAGAGAAATGTATAGTTCACATTTATGATGGAGAAAGTACATTTTCTGGAATTTCTAACATAGTTGTCTGTCAATGAGACAAGAACTAAATATCAAAGGGCTGTAGCTGCTGCAGCTGTTCTAATAATGACTTTTGTAGATTCTTTCTCATCTCTTAGGCTAACTGGCCCATCTAGTCTGACATTTGATTTTGAAATTGGAGCAAGTGATTGGTGGCTTGATCAATGGTTAGTGGAGTTAAGTAGTGGATTGAGTCTTTATGCTTGGTTTCTAAGCAACAACTTTCACTGAAAAGTGTTGGGAATAAGAGGAAGCAATCAAATTCTCAAAGTTCACTTCTGAGCTTGGAAGTAAATCATAGGTTTCTGGACCCTTAACCCTTATTTAACTGTCTAGACTTGATAGACAATTTTCAGACATGACTCATGAGATGAGAATTTTTAGTGCAAATAAGAATGGCAACAGAAACACAGAAATTCCCCACTGCAAATCAAACAGGTTTAGAGACTTCTATGACTGTGAATCAGCATTTAAAGTATAGGCTTCTTTCTCCTGCTCTTTCAAATTAATGGATATTATTTGGGTCACTTTTTTGCCTAGGGAAGTAATTGACATATGTTTATGAATCGTCCTCTCTCATTGGAAAACATGAATAATGTTGCTAGGTAAAGGGTGATGGAAACAAATTGGAGAGCTGGATTGCTTAGGGTGACATAGATTAAAGATTAATTCAGGAACAGGAACTGAGAAACCGAGTTATGGAAGGAGAACCTTAGAGAAGCAAGTGAAGGGAGGGGCAAGACCAAATTAAGACTCTAAAAAAGAGACCATGAGAAAGGATAAGGGGGGAAATAGTGGTGGCAAAGCATGCAAAAGAGTCAATCTTGTGAAAAAGAAAAAAATAGGTCCAGAAGATAGCCAAAAGAAATACCAGTTGGGTTGTGAGAAAAACCCAGTACCAAAGCAGTAGTCAGACAGGTTCCCCTACAAACTGGATTGTAGGTGCAGCACCAATTTGGGGCCAAATGGAAACTGGGAGGAGAAAGACCTCGGAGGGATCAAAGTAAAACAAGACCAAATTCAGAAAAGAAAACAGGACAAGAAAAAGCTGGGAAAGGACTAGAAGGAGCAAGAAGGAAGAAAGAGATGGGAAGATTGGAGAAAAGAGTGAAAAAAGAAGTAAGGAGTGAGGTGGTTGCAGGTCTAAAAATGGGAAAAACTAAGAGGTGAAAAAAAACAAAGGAGAATGGTGAAAGGCTCAAATCAGCAATCCAAAGTGAAGGAACTGCTTTGCTGCTTATGCTGTTATTTTTACAAACATTCTCTTTGAATAAAGAAAAGTGAGATTCGTATTCTTCCCTTCCCTGGTCAAAACTTTTGCTACTTGCGCAGAAGCAGAGTCAGTGTAAGTGTAAATCCAATGGCTGGGTTTGTTTGGCTTTTGATTAGCATATTGTGTGAATCCGCAATCATGATAGGGTTATAGCCTAGTGGTAATATCTGTTTCCCACACTTTATTTAGCTAAATGAGTGAACCCAGCCAGTGAAACTTAATTCTGAACAGACATGTATCTGCTGCCAAAGGATCTGAACAAATCACTATGTCTAGTGCAGCATGTCAAACAGAGCTGTTAAAAATTTAATAAAACTTGAATTCATCTGAAATGAGCACATGCTAAAAGGAAGAAGGGAGGGGGAAGGAGAGAGAAGGGAGAGTGGAAAGAAGGCAGAAAGGAAAGAAAGAAGAGGGAGGGACGAAGATATCTGCTGCTCATTGCCAGCTTTCCATAAGGAAATTCAATAGGGAAGTCATCAGGAAGTTAGAAGTCACTCCCATTGATTTTTGCCCACCCATGGTCATTCGGTTTCTCTATTTAGATAATGAAATATCTTTGAATTGATGACCAGAAACTCTACTTATTGTTATTAGTTAGGACATTGCATCATACACTATAGTCATTCATTTAGAGTTATTATAATACATGTTTTATTTTTTTTATTTTTTTGTAAATATTTTTTATTATTTTTCAAACATAAACATAAAATATAACTTTCAAGAACAAAATCTCGATCTGGTCATAGATGGTTACCACACTTACATTCCTTTAACAGACTCCATTCACAATATCCCATTTCATCTTTTAAAGGTAAAAATTCAAAACATAAGAATAAATTTTAACATGATACATATTGTATTGAAGAATGGCAGTCAGAGATACCTCACTCTGTTATGGGCATGAATTTAGGTATTCATACATAATTTTGAATAAAAGCAGAACATCTACAATCAAGATGATGTGCTTAGTAGTAATCTTAGATAATCAAAAGTACCACCTTCTGAATAAAAAAAGAACACACAAAACAAAACAAAATATACATTGTTAGCAGGAAACATGAAAGAAATGGGATATCATGAGGGCTGATGATGTCTACAAATAAGATTATAATGCTGGGTAAGATGAACAGAAGTAGAAGACAAGATTGGCAGTGCATGAGATGGATAGGGTGAGTACTGAAAGTCAGAGAAATGTACCTGCAATAATTGTGTAATGTGACAACAGACAGGATGGCTTGGAGAGTTTTATCTGCAGAGTCTTCAGAGTGTGACTACATATCCATGGAGCATTACAACTATTGTTTCAGCAAGTGGTAACACATGTCTGGCTTGGCTGTGCATAGATGAGAAAAAAAACCTCAACAATGGTTAGGATTGGCCTTCAGAGTTGTAAGCTTGACTACGAGGTTTTGAGAAATCAGAAGAATAGTATCCTGGATATTAGGACTAGATTCAGGAAATATGTGACAACAATGTTTGAAAAGGCAATATTCTTTACCAAAGCAAAAAAAAAAAAGGTGCACTGTATTTTTTTTGGCACAGATTTCATTTAGAACACATATTGTAAAACTCACGGCATCACGTTGCCATCATGTGATCTTTTGCGGCATTTTTTTTCCCTTCACAGAGCTGGCGTGGGCGTGGCCTGTTCATGACGCATCTGGCCCATGGGTCACCAGTTTGACACCCCTGATTTACAATAAAGATCTATTTTCAAAAAATGAAGTTTTTATAAATAGTTAATATTTAGTAAACCTGATATGCTTAGATTGCTTATATATTTACTTTATCTTTTTCAAAAGAGAATTTATTTTGAATCTATTATTTGTATTTTTGAATTTGTGTACTTTTTTGAATTTTATACACTCTTTTTCAAAATGATAATATTTTGAGGCTGCATGTGTAGGGGTGATCTATTTCTCATGTTGCGAAAATAGCCTTTTGTTATAAGAAGCTAAGGAGTAGGTTTATGGATCAATCCAGTCTTAAATATTTCAATGAATATGTAAAACTGGAAATATAGAATGGACAGAGGCTTCTGAAAATGTTAATTGCAAGGGAGAGGAGGAGAATAGAAGGAAACTAAAAAAAAATGGTCACATTTACAAGTTATGATAAATTTGTAGAAGTCTTATATGGATTGTCCATAGATATGAGAAGTAGATGGTTTTTTCATATACTTTTCTGATGGGAGTAAGTAATATGATTTTTCTACCGTAGGAAAATGTATGGTAAAATACTAGTCCATATTTCAATGTTACCTCCAGACAAATCTGGAAAAACACCTGCATATATTCCTGCAGAGAGTCAGTTAGTCACTGTTTATAACCTGGACCATAAGCATCAATAATGTGAGACAACTTTACAGATTTGTATAACTGCAAGTATTTTAGGTAATCATTTAGGTATCTTTGAGCCAGCATATACAATTAGTTGCAAGGCTAACCTTATTCCATTTTAGATTCTTCTTAGCCTATCGGCAACAATTATTACTAAATGATAGCATACAGCTTACATTTATTTACCTCTGTCACATTTATTTATTTAGGAGCACTTTTGTTCCTATCATTTAGCACTTTTTTTTTTCCAAAATATGTGCACGGAATTTGTCATTGCTACACTGTTATTGCATTATTGTAGGCCTATTTCTATTATGCGGATGCTTGCATTTTTCTGACCTATTTTCTCTATGTTCCTTTTTATTATGCAATTCTTTTCTCATTTTTCTCTCTATTTGCTTAAAAGCACTGCAAAAAAAAATATGGCTTTCATGAAAAGAGCAGGTATTATTATTGGATTTTCCCACTGTGGAAAGAAACCCATAGAAATTAAAGCATGTTACAGACATTCCGAAATGTTGATGATCTTACATATGTTATGTTTTAGTCTATTCAGTTGCTTTACATATGAAAAAGCAGAAATTATGTTCCCTGGAGGTTGATTCAGTGGGCAATGAAACTTAGTTTAAGATACTTGCAATGTCACAGTGAATTAATTAAAATCCCTTTTACATTGAAATCTCGATCTTTGTGTTTAAGAGGACAGTGCATAATGATGGTACAACTATCAGGTATTGTATTCTATGTTATTCCGTTTAACATCTGGATAAAAACAATAATTTTAAAAAATTCAATAGATTTCTATATTTTAAAAATTGTCTTGCAGGAAAACTCAAACACCTGTTTTATGGACCTAAATATAGCCATGTTACATCTTTGGTAAAGAAAGCAACCAAAATAGCTTTGGGGAAGTGCTATGGGGTTTTTTAAGGCTCTTTGTTCTGAAGCTATGTTTCCTTTACTTAATTATATTAATGTAAAGATTTTTTCCCAAGCCTGGAGATCATGTGAAATATTCTCAAATAATTATTCTTTGGTGCATTCAAATAGTATTTAGTACTTTATCACTGCCATTCTCATCGCACCCAAGGTGCTTTGTGGGTAAAAGGATTAACCTTTCATGGGGGGATGCCCAGTTGGGGATTCCTTTCATGTCCATGGCAGGAACTGAAGTGAATGACGGGAGCTCGCCCCATCCCATAGGCAGTACTGAGGTCTTGAACACTTGTTAACCCAGCGTCCTAACTGCGTGAGCCACCATGCTCCTATCACTGCCACTGGACAGTAACTATTAACTTCTGTACTTAGTATTATACTTCATTTTCAGCAGCGGTATATATCTGTATTGTATTATTTACTGATAAAACCAAAGTTCTGAGTTAGGATTAAGTTTATAATTTATTTAAATGCAATTAATTTTTTTATTTTATTATTATTAACGATTAACTATTCTATTAACTATTCAGTTTGTATCCGGAATATAAAGGCATGTCCTTAAGGCTCCTATGCTTTAGAGAGAAACTAACGGAATGAAAAGCAACTTTGATCTTCCCTAACTCAGTTCAATATTCTTAACCTAGGACTTAGATAAGAGATTAGGTTAGTCTAAAATAATGTATGCCCCTGCTACTGAGTTAAACATCACTAAGAATAAAGCTACTATTGCATGCATTGAGAACTGCCACATAAATGTTTCAAAGGATTCCAAGTAGTTTTGCATAATTTTTGAGCAACATGAGCAGTAAATTTTCCAAATAAAAATAAATGTAATTGATCATATGGTATCCTTTTATATATTTGGTATTTGCCTTATTTGGTATCATTAACTTTATTTTTTCTTTATTTTTTTTTCTCTGTTGCAGCTCCTTCGGGCTAGAAGGTATCTTTATATTTGACGACACAATAACCAGTTCTCCTATGACAGATTTGACAGTGCAACCTCTTTCAGGCAATACTAAATAATAACAACATGGACTCTCCTTAGAGCATGAGCACCCTTGAGCCTGAGCACAACTGATATCTGGTGCCATCTGCGTTACTACCCCGGCCTCATTTAACAGCTATGAGCTGAGTCCTGACAAAAGCCACAGCCTTAAGCACCATGCACTCTGACAGAAGAAACAAAAGTCAGTTACTTTTCTGACCCATTGCAGAAACAACAATTGCTGAACAGCATTCCTGTGATCCAGCCAAATGTGTTAAACAGATGTAGCAAAATGAAAGTTGGAAGCACTTAAATGGATCAGGCGATGCCAATGCATATTGGGTGGAAGAGAAGGCTATTATTGTCTCCTGTGCAAATTCAAAGCCATAGAAGAGAGACAGTTGATGCTAAAATGCTTGGAAAAAGGTTGTTTCCTGTCCTTTGCTGAAACAATTCAACTGTTACAGCATGCATCTCAATGCACTTCTAATATTTGCACTGTCACTTTCATTCAGGGGAATGATGTAAGCCATCATTTGCACAGATGGCCACATGAAATTTTAGCCAACAAGAAGATGTATGTTGAGAGTTTGAGAGCAAAAAAAAATTAAATTAAATTTGTGTAAAAAAATGAAGAAAACATGATGTCCCTCTATCACTTTGCAGCTGGAATCTTTGAAAAAGCAAATACTTGCTCCTTAGAACTGAGATAACAATAATGATAACAAGAAAGCAGCAACAAACTAACACGGATTTTAGAATCAATCTAATTTTAATACATTTTTGTATCAGTATAACAACAAAGAAATTGACCAAGATAACTGGTAGGTTCCTAATGAATACCGACAGAAACCTCCCAATTACTATAAAGGGAGAAAACATGTTTGTATTACGTATTTGACACATGACATTTTTATAGCTAAAAATCTGTTCTTCATGGAAAATGTATCAGATAAATAGGCATTTTCAGTTTATTTTTCTAAATAAATGTGTTTGTATCATTTGCATTTACTTATTTTTGCTGATTTTCATTACTCGACCACTATTCCCTCTTTCACTAAAAAGGGAAACGTAAAGAGAAGAACCAAAACATAGATTTTGCCATGCTAAAATCAGAATGATTTGCAAACTGAAAGCTTTAATATAAAATGTTGTTTGTAGAATTATAAAGTATATTTCTATGGTAAATACATATGGAAAGTAAGAAAGTCTGTATTTTAATCTTTACTTTCAATACATAGGTTATTTTTTACTATTCCAAGGAAGTATTTAGTTTAGCATATTTTATTGGGGAGTCTTAGATATGATTAATTATGTTTGCTATAGTTTATAATGAAGCTATATGTACACAAGACAAGACATGATCCAGTACCTGATCTCTGCATGGTCAAAGGATCTGAGGGTAGTATATAACGCAGTTAGTGCTAGTATGCATTTCCAAAAATAATTTCTATATATTAGGCCTCTGCTCCAAGTAAAAGTAATGTTATACCACACATGGGACACGTTCATAAAATTATTAATCCAGTGTTCTGGCTTTTAGTTAGCTAGGATAGCCTTTGTATGTAGGTGATCCAGATTGTAGGATTGTGTGGCATTTTGGATGGAGCTGAAAGATAATGGATATATCGATGGGCATCCACAGAAACTTCCCACTTTTTTCGATGACCCAAGCAACTGAGGGCTGCAAACTGCACCCCTTGGGGGCATGTATGTGATGTCAAGGAAATATAAAAAGGATCACTTCAGCTTTGAAAGTTTTGGGGGTCATATAAATTGTTCCATTTCCAGTATAAACTGTTCTGTCCCCACTGTTTCTCCTTCACAAGAAGATCCCATTCAATTCCTTAGCTGTAATCCAAAAATGGATTGATACAGGACCAGTATGTACTATCATACCTACACTTTCTGCTTATAAATGAAGGGCTGGATTTGGTCCCCAATTTGTGTTTTATTTTGAAGAAGACAATAGAATCATTGCATTGCATTGAATGTTTTTTTTTTAATCCAAATCTTGAAAATCTTACAATGGATTTCAGGCTACTTTACAATTGCCTTTTTTCTTCATTGGAAGAGAGACAGGTAAAAGGCAAGTTAATCCATAAAGGCGGCCATTTCATTTGACACAGAAAATTCTAGTATCAATTCTCAAATGAATTTTCTTAAAAGTTAAATTGTAATGCCAAAAAAAAATCTGTTACTTCAAATAGTATATTTTAAGCCTTGAATATTTATTTTCATACATTATTAACATGCACACACACACACACACACACACACACACACAAAGCACGATATCCGAGAAGCCCTAAATTCTAACAAAAGTCCACTTACTGCAAAAATAGAATGTAAAACTGTGTGTGGCAATGCAATTCAATGTTGTATATCTGGTTTTAGTTTTAGAAAATCAAATAACTTTCAATGTAGTCTGATTCTTAAACATAACACATGATACCATGCAATTCTTGCCTAGCAGGGATTTATTTCCATGCTGTAACTTACAATTTTTATTCCATGTCATTGTTGAATGAGTTACAATTTGGGGAATGAGAGAATGAGAAATTGGGTAAGATTGTCATAAACGATTTGCAAACAGGAAGAGTTGCTGTACTCATTCAGTGCAGTATTTTGTTATTAGTTCATAAATTCCTTTGATGCCAGAATTGTTTTGAATAAAATATATATTTTCCTTTTTTCAGAGTTTTCTATTTTGTGTATAATTTCCCACATACAAACGCAGAATGACACACAGAGAATAAATGACATTTAAAATGCCTTTGGATACCAAGCGTTTTAAAATCAACAATGGAATGTACTAGGCATACAAGAATATCATTCAATTTAAGAAAAGAGAAACAGTCTTTATTGAATGGCACCATCTGGTTGAGCCTGACCCCTGGTGACTATGTAGGCAATTTGCAGCAGTTCCAAGGACATTCCAGGTTCTTGATGCTGTCCATCTTACATCATGTGCTGTTTCTTCCGCTCCCTCATCTTGTGAAATTCTAGTCTGCCATCTGTTTGAATCACATGCCTAAAGTATACATTTATACTTGTTGGAAAAAAAAACATGGACAAAGTTTTCAATCTAATAATCTTTTTTTTTTTGTATGAAGGGTTTCCATTTCTGGAACTGTCTTATTTTTTATACACCCAAATACATTCATCCACAAATACAGCTTCACAAACAGTAGCACAAACCATTTTTTAATTTTCCATTACCTCAGAATTCTAATGATGTTGCTAATTGAATCCAACTCCATCCAAAACAAGACAGTTTCCAATACCTATTTAAAATAGTCTTCCTTCCCCTTGTTATTTAAATTTATTCCAGACTAGCAATGAGTCCAGACATCAGTTCACAGCTTCTACAGTTTTAAGTCACACAAGGCTAGTAATGTGTAAGAGACTCCTAATTACTTCAAAGTGATTCCTAGCTTCAGTGTTTCTCTTAACAACGTGATAATAAATTGCATGAGTGGTGTTTACAATATAAATAGGTCTTTGAATGGCCAACATGGCATAGGAAGTGTGAATCTCTGAATAAATAAAAAACTTGAATTCTACCCGGAAGCTCTCTTCCTCCCTAACTGAATTATAACAGATTAATCAGTTGCACTGGTGGGTTGCCCCCAGTTTTCACCAATTCTATAGAACCGGTAGTAAAACCAGTGGGAGGCTCTGCCCACTGACCCTGACGCCATCAAAATGCTTCACATGCGCAGAAGCTTCTGCGCATGCACAGAAGAGCGTGCATGCGAGCAAAGCAAGCAAGCACGTGCGGCCCTGTTGCGAACCAGTAGTAAAGGTAAGTAGAACCCACCCCTGTTCAGTTGTTCGATCTAAAGTTGTTTCAGGAATTTCTTCTCCATTTTTCGATTACTCATTTAATTCTGATAGAAAAGGTACTGATTTTGAGATACATTTCATAGGAATAGAAAGTTCTTGCTGAATTTTTATGGGAGACTGCAGGAATTTTGCACTTGCCTCCATTATGGATTGAGCAGGGATTGTGTTTTATCTGATTGTGCAATCATCTGCACAGCAATTTGTAGCAGCCAATTTTCCCATCGCTCAGTAAAAAGTCAAGGGAACAAATCGAGGTTAAATCCAGAAAGGGAGACAGCTAAAAATGCTGCAAACTAATGAAAAGATAAGCCGCAGACCAAAACACACAATGTTCTCACCCATTTTCAATAATAAATAAAAACAACTGGAAGGAATTTAGGAAAAAAAGTTTGCCTTTACAAAGAAGGAAGCTACTTTCACATAGCATTTATTTTTTAAAAAGACAGATTTAGGCCATTGCTAAATCACAAGCAATTTCAATGGTCAGATTTTCTTAAAAATGTGAATCTTATTTTTTCTGTATTCTGCTTTTTTGTTTGCTTGTTTTCTGAGTGCTGGTAATTGTGTTAGAACAAACCACATGTCTATTTCTTTTGCCAAGATAATAACTGAAGCACAAAAATAATATGTTCTTGATTGATGTTTGCTGACTTTCCATCTGATAAGCATTTTCAAGGTAACAGTAGAACAATTCAAAGTAAAATTAAAACAAATTTGGAATAAAAGCTGCTAAAAAGGCATGACGTACAAAGCTTTCTAAAAAGCATTGAGAAAACAATCAAAGCACCATTTTCAAAACAGCATATTGCATAAACTGATATTAATTTCATGAAAACAAATGATTATACAGGCCATCTCATCATTGTTGGCTCAATTGAACACATAGATTTAGTTAGTAAATTTAGTAAATTTGTAGGCTGCCCATCTCATATATGACTGGTGACTCATAATTAAAACAGTAAAAAAAAACAGTTAAAAACAACAACAATCTAAAAATAGCACCTGAGAAGACTCAAACAATCCCTGAGCTCATCCATGGTATCAAAGCCTCAGACTAAATGGCAAAGTTAGTGCCTTGCAAGAAGGCTGCAAATCTAATTTCTGAGGGGATGTTCGAAATGGTGGCACCAGGCCAGAAAAAAAATTCTCCAGTGTTCCAATAGATAGCACTGCTTTGCAAATGGGACCCAGAGCAAATCATTCTTGTCAGCTCTAACAGTATGAAGAGAGATGGTCCTGTGAGTAGCCCAACCCTAATCTATGAAGTACCTTAAAAGGCTTTAAATCAACAAATCAGCTGCATCCAGAAATGCAACTTATGAGGCGGAGGTGTCATACATGCTGAACAACAAGCACTCAAAACTGCCTGCGCTGTTACATTTTGCACCATCTGAAGCTTCTAATGTACTTCCAGGGCAGCCCCATGTAGAGTGCATTGCAGTAATCTATTTCTTCATGACAGTCTGTCCCTCATTTAGTTTTTCAGGTCTTCCAAATCATACTCATCATCATTTTAGCTAAAAGCAGAACCATTTCATGCACATTCAAATTGATGAATACTGTATTCGTTCTAACCAGCTATTTGTTCCAGTTCCAGAAAATTCTAAACAAATGACATCTTTGTGTCCCATTAACGTCAGCTATGAACTATCTCTCAGTGGCTAAGACAGTAAAGTTTTCAACCAGAAAGATCGACAGTCCGGCGTTTCGAATCCCTAGTATAGGTCTACTGGGTGAGCAGGGGATTGGACTAGATGACCTCCAAGACCCCTTCCAACTCTGTTACTGTTACTATTCATCCTGATCACAACAGTAACAGTAACTGCAGTGCTTGAGATGTTACTCAATAGTGCAAGTTGCAACAACAGTAACAACAATTTAAGGCTACATACCTCATATTAGTTACTGATGAAATGTGTACCTTAGTATTGTTTCCATGAAAACAACAACAAAATGAGCTGCTGTTTTCGGCAACTGTTCTGCCAGCAGCAAAGTTTCTAAAGATAAGAAATCCACTCAAAATATTCTCCCCAGTTGGAAAAACGCAAAGCAATTTTCACTGATTCCCTTTGAAGCCATTAACACGATCTCATCCAGTGTTCTGAAAATTACCCAAAACGTCAGAACAGATGGGGAGGCAGATGACATAAAAATTTGCAGGTAGAGGAAAGAATCAACAAAGATTGCTGCCTTCTTCATTCTACCCTGAAAAAGAAAGAGCAGTTAGTCTGCAGGTGGCTTATATTCTTTACTGAAAAACTATACTCAATCTATATTCTTCATCTACTACTGAGAAAAGCACATTTTTGAAGACAGGTTAGTAAAAACAGGACCAACTATAGTGGTTCACATTATGAAATTATATGTCAGTTCGTGTTTCACCAGACCAGGATACTGGAAATGCCTTTCTATACAAATTAAAACTATTTTTAGTAAAAATCAGATTAACATAAGTGAAACATCTTTCAAAATATTGTTCTAGGTATTGTCACAAATAATGACTGATGGCTTTTAATCTAGAGAATTTATACAGATGTTAATCTTCAAGTGTACAGTATATTGCATTTCTACCTGGATATGCTAGACCACGGGTGTCAAACTCGATCGTGTCACGTGACATATCATGACATAGTGTGACATTTTTTGCCTTTGTGGAGCCAGGGTGGGCACATCCAGCCACCAGTTTGACAAGCCTGTGCTAGAATATATACTAATGCCATGCAGGATCCAAAAAATGGAGAAAAATAGATAGGGAGTATATTAACAATTAAATAACTGATTTGTAAAGTTTAAGTGCATTATTACTACGTACATACAACATAGTTGTTTCTATCCATCCCATCCAATCTGGGAGGAAGAGCGTGCTCTGGGTACCATCAACTACAGTGTGCCACCTGATACAACCCAGAAAGAGAGTCTTTTCTGCTGTGGCACCTGCCCCTTGGAACAGTATTCCCCCTGAGATTAGATTGGCCCCATCCTTGTTGGCCTTTGAAAGCTTGGCTCTTTGGGCTTGAGCCTGGGCATGGGTTAAAGCCCATTTCCTGGTCATATGAATAATAAGTTAGATCATATCCAACAGCTATGAGTCTTAATTTTTGTTTTCTGTTTTTGTGCTTTTATTTGTTTTAGCATAAATCAGCTAGAGTTAGGGGTAAGTGAGATGCACAGCTACATAAATAAATCAAATAAATTAAAAGATGTTAACATGTCCTGTTTGAAACATTTGGATCATGATTGCATATCTGTATTTATGAAAAACAGAGCTTGCAGAACTATGTCTTAGAGACGATTGTCAGTGTAGCTTTAAATAATGTAGAAGAGTTTTTCACGGACAAATCCCAGCAAGTCTCAGCTGGTGCTACAGCTGAGAGTAGGCTGAAACTTGTGACATTCTGCATTAAAGGTAAAGGTTTCCCCTGTCCAGTCATGTCTGACTCTAGGGGGCAGTGTTTAGCCGAGGCAGCTAATGTTGTCTGAAGACATTTCCATGGTCACATGTCCAGCATGTCTGTATGCTGATGTGCACGGAACCACTGGCCTACATCAAATTTCTCCAAGAGTTGGGGAAACTCTTCCTAGAAGTCCCCACTTTAAATTATAAATTAAATACTTGAGAATATCGAGCAGGAAAAAAAAGAAAAATGTCATCCATGTCACCTCTCACCATTCATTCAACATTCAAGCAATCTCTCCTGACACTCCAGCAAAGCCATCGACAATGTTATGAAGGAAACACAATGTTTCAAAAGATCAGGACTTAAACCTTTCAGCCTACATCAACAAACTGGCAAAGTATTTTCCATTTAAGAAATCGATAGATACCAATTTATTACAACATAAGAAAGCAAAATCCCCTCAACATGTTAAACACTCTTGGAATGAAATTTCCCCCCTCAACAACTGACAAACCAAATATCCAGATAAGAAAATAAGGATTCTTTATAGGATAAAGAAATAAGGAGTGGTGAAATTCATTTTTTTTTACTATCGGTTCTGTGGGCGTGGCTTGTTGGGTGTGGCAGTGGAAAGATACTGCAAAATCTCCATCCCCACCCCACTCCAAGGGAAGGATAATGCAAAATTCCCATTCCCACCCCACTCTGGGGCCAGCCACAGGTGATATTTGCCGGTTCTCCGAACTACTCAAAATTTCTGCTACCAGTTCTCCAGAACCTGTCAGAACCTGCTGAATTTTACCCCTGAAATAAGGGAAGAAAAGATGATATATCCTCTCTGCCAGTCTTTGCACATGTCCAGAAGCAAACACCCCAACCAACATTTCCGCACACCTTCCAAACACCAGTACAACTTTACTATAACTATTACTGCCTTTAGCCCTTTTGCCCATGATCACCTTTGAGAGTTGTATCACACACTACACTGTCAAATAAACCATCCTCTGCTTCAGTCATCCAGTGTGCTCATTTGTGACTCAGATTTTCCAAAAACTTTCTTCAAACAAACATTCAATGTGATTGCCATTGCTTGCCACCAATAGTAGTCATATATATTAACTTTTAATGAGCGTTTATCAGTAGCTTTAACAATGGCATCATGAAAATAAATAATCAAAGCCCATGGTGCAAATGTCACCAGGTTACAAACATGCTGCTTGCAAATTCTAAAGTCAACAATTAGCATAACCTTGCACTTGATTGCATTGACCTCTGTCAATTCTCAGGCTTGACTATCTTGAAAAGTTTTTATTTTGAAGCAAACCTCTTTCTGACGGTTTTTGAACTGCATTAGTGTTGTATTCTTCTGGAGTTTTTAAAATCAATGTGGGAAAAGGGGTTTAAGCTATGAAGAGCTTTTTTTTTTGTATTTTCTGAAGGTTAAAAGCATACATACAAGTTAATTGAAAATTTACATTGAAAACACACACACACACACACATACCCCACACACACATACACACACACAACTTTCAGCAACCAATTTTAAAAAATTAAGATAGTTAGCTTACCCTATTTTGAGCTTTTCCAAAGGCAAATAAACTTCAGTGTGCAAATTTGTAGTTTCAGACACATCCCCACTGTCATAATAAAGGTGTGCAAAGTATGTCCTGCAAGCAAGTAGAGTAACCACTATAGGAATGTGCAGCAAGTATTTTGCAAGAATAATCGTTTGTCATTTAGTAAAAGGGGCATTGGTAACATACCCTGCTAAACCAGGAAAATCATTCTGATTTTGACTTTTGAAAGTCCTATGTGCTTTCGAAAAACAGAGGCCTACATTTTGAAGATGACAACCAAATAGAAACTAAAATTCTACCAACTTTGCTTCCCTGGAGGTTTCCAGCAGCTGGAGCAACTCAAGATTCTTCAGGAACTGCCAAGATACAGACTCTATGGAAGACTTGAACGCTACTGAAAAATTGCAACAAAATCTGCAGACTCTGAAATGGTGAACAGCCGCTCCCCCTAGGTCTGTCCAAAAACCCCTGGTGGGTATCTAATTGATTTTTATTTCTAGCTGACATCACACTAAAGGATCTGATTTATATTTTGCAGTCTCTGAATTAACATAGCCTAGAAAGCAAGCATTTTGAAGACAGATATGTTTATATTGCACTGATGACTACTATAATGTACATAGAATGATAATATTTATCAACAATAAGATAAATATTTTTACATTGTTTTCTTTGGAAAATTTTGAAATATCTATCAGGCCAATCTGCCACTCATGATCTAGATTGGACACTACTGCTGTATTTTTAGGGAAATTTGCTTTTGTGGGTTTATGTCTTGACTTGTTTCCTGAACAGATGTTATGCGTTCCGGCTTCTTGAAACAGAGAATTCACAGTCCTATAATTCTCTACAAGACCAGTCATGTAATTAAATGCACTTTAGAATTTGTTTATACCCAACATCTTGAAAGATTGTAAGGACATCCCAAAGGTGCTTTTTCAAGAGGCAATTGGACTTTCTTTTTCTCTGAAAACGTTTTCCTTCTTATCCTAGAAGCTTCTTCAGCGAAACATCTTCAAAGAAAAACCAGAAAGTCTAGTTGCCTCTTGAAAAAGCACCTTTGGAACAACCATGACCCAGATGACTGAGAATCTCCATAAACAGATTGTAGGGAAATTATCACACTCTGACTTCAAAAATGCATAATTATTTTTAATGTAAATATATAGAGCTCAAGGGGGTATTTCCTTGCCATTGGTTGAATACCCTTTTTTCCCCACTCATTATCATCATCTCATTATCATCATCTTCAGAAGAAGTATTGGGATCCACCACTTTACGTTATGCACCCATTTCTAGTCAATTGCCTTCTATGAGTTGGATCCAAGAATGCAAGCAGGCTAGTCTTGGCTTAATTTAGCATTATAGAACTGTGGTGTCGTAGTGATTAGAATGCAGTACCGCAGGTTACTTCTGCTGACGGCTTGATCCCTGCAATTTGGCAGACCGAATCTCATCAGGTTGACTCAGCCTTCCATCCTTCCGAGGTTGGTAAAAGGAGGACCCAGATAGTTGGGGAAAATATGCTGACTCTGTAAACCGCTTAGAGAGGGCTGTAAAAGCACTGTGAAGTGGTATATAAGTCTAAGTGCTATTGCTATTGCTATTGCTATAGACCACCATGAAAATAGTTTGTCCTCGCTAATAGAATGGAATCCCGTGTTTCAGATGAGCCAAATTCTTCAAATTTGTCACAACCAGATTTATGAACTGGGCATCTCTACTCCATGTGGGTTTTTATTGTTTACTTTGATGGTGCTGCTGATTAAATTTACTGATAATTTCCCATTATAAATTAATATACACTATAACTATTGCTTACAGACAAAACAGATTGTGCTTTATATTTGCAGGCATCTGGAGATGCTGATTTTCTAAATCTAAATAGGAGCACAGCATGAAAACTGGTGAGAAATTGACAAGACAGTAGATTTGCAAAGGCCAGGACTCTTTTAAAAATAACCACCAAACATTAGAACTATTCTTAAATGATCCCAGTTTTGTCATCCCATATTATTATCAAGTTATCACCATCTCTAAAGCCCTTTTAAAACAGCTTTAAAGTTGTTTAAAGCTAAACAACATGGTGCCTTTAGATACTTAAGAGTATCTAAATTGCTCTCTTAATTTAATGCCAGGCTTTCTGCCCACCTGACATTTTTTTCCAGAAACCTACAAAGAAAGAAAGCTTTTATCATAAAATAGAAATAATAAGGAGGTTGATGCAGCCTCCTACTATATTTGGAAGGCATGAGGAACAAAACTGTCCAAGATTCTCTCTGCCTTATCTTAGACAAAAGAAAATCAAGGTAAGTAACTTTGAGTTTATTATCTCATTTTCCTTATTTTTCAGGATTGTGCCATCTTTTATAAACCCATCCCCCATCACCTTTGTTGATTCCTTTCCTATTTCCAGAGTCAGCTCTAAATCCCTTTAGACACACAAGCAAACAAGCAAACAAACAAAAATGTCAAGGTGATAATTTAAGAGCTGATCAACTGATACAATGAGGGGAATAAGTCATCAGGATCTTTGGCTGTTATCCCTTTAAGACCCTGTGTAATAAGAGGAGGCTTTGCTGGCATGTTGGTTGGGTTTGTCAAGTTTCTTACCTGCTATTAATTGCTTATAGTACATGTATGTATAGTATTCCTATATTCCTATTGTAGATATAAACCACTATTTGATACAAACCATTGTTGTCTGTACTTGCTCTTGGACTGATATATGTGATAGACTTGTGCATGCTCTGACAAAAAACATGAAATATACCCACGTGGAAAGGAGAAAGAAAGGAAATAAGTCAGGAATCTTAAGACTAGAGGAGGAGAAGGGCATCAAAATCATAATTTTGCCTTCTAATGAATGGTCATGCTCATTGTGGCAGCTTTTATGTTGAAAGCAACTCCACAAATTTCAAGTAGGCTCTCTAATCCAAATTGGCCACATAGTTCTTTTGTTTTGTTGTTGTTGTTAGTTGCGAAGTCATGCCCAACCCATCACCAACCCACGGACAAGGTTCCTCCAGGTCTTCCTCTCCTCTACCATCCCCCGGAGTCTATTTAAGCTCACGCCTACTGCTTCAGCGACTGCATCCAGCCCCCTCATTTTCTGTCGTCCCCTTCTTCTTTTGCCCTCAATTGTTCCCAGCATAAGGTTTTTATCCAGTGAGTCCTTCCTTCTCATTAAGTGGCCAAAGTATTTGAGTTTCATCTTCAGGATCTGGCCTTCTAAAGAGCAGTCAGGATTGATCTCTTTTAGGACTGACCAGTTTGATCACCTTGCAGTCCAAGGGACTCGCAGGAGTCTTCTCCAGCACCATAGTTCAAAGCCCTCAATTCTTTGGCACTCAGCCTACCTTATGGTCCAACTTTCACAGCCATACATTGCAACTGGGAAAACTATAGCCTTGACTATAAACACTTTTCTTTGCAGGGTGATGTCTCTGCTTTTTAATATGCTGATTCTTTTGTTAGGGGAATACAAATCAAAGACATTGGAGAAAGTTCTCCCTTAGCAATGTTTTCCTGGAAGAATTGGTAAAGAAGATTGATTCAAGTTCAACAATTGGCAAATTGATTTGTAGTCTCAGTGGAGATTTTTATCTTGGACTACTTGGTAGTATATTTTTTCTGGCATTCTTATATATAAAAAGAGCCTTGGTTGCGCAGTTGACTAAGTGCTACTGTTAAAAGTAGTATTTAGCTTCCAGCTGCCTGCAATTACTGCGAGTTCAATTCTCACCAGCCTCAAGGTTGACTCAGCCTTCCA
>JANHZT010005324.1:162377-177208 GCA_032468215.1 Stegonotus admiraltiensis
GAATTCCTAAGACAGAGAAGCTGTCTTAGGAATTCTGGGAGTTGAAGTCCATAGGGTGTGAAAGAGCCAAGTTTGCCTACCACTGGCTTAGGGAAACCTAAGGGTGCGTTTTCAAGAAACGACTAGACTTTCTGTTTTTTCTTTGAAGACATTTTGCTTCTCATCCAAGAAGCTTCTTTATATATATATATATATATATATCCAGATTGGATATATATATATTTATATATACTTGTAGTTCAGTTTCCATACATAGCCCCCCACCCCACCCCCCAGTGAATTTGGGTGGCTTTGTTGTAACAGAGGAGGTTGTGCAGCTCAGCGGTTAAAGATGCTGAGTTGTCAGCTGGACAATTGACAGCTTGGATTAAAGACCCAAGCTCTGTGCAATGGGTGAGCTTTCACTACTTGCCCCAGTACTTGCCAGCTTAGCAGTTCAAAAGCATGCAAATGTGAGTAGATTAATAGGTACCACTTTGGTGGGAAGGTAACAGCATTCCATGTGTGACATGACCATGGAAATTGTCTTCAGGCAACGCTGGCTCTCTCAGCCAAGAAACAAGATGAGTACCATGCCCTAGAGTTGGACATGACTGCACAGGGAAACTTTTTTGTTGTAAAAGAGAGAAGGCAAACAAGTGCCTTGTGCTTTTAATGCATCTATACCTTGAATCAGTGCCTATGATATGTTTCTAAATGGCACTTATTTGTAAATAATTTTAACACAGTATGCTTTGATAGGTAGCTAATCAGTAATGAGAAGCTGGAAAATTTTGCTTCTAAATTGTTTATTTGACACAAACATCAACACTCATTAAAAAACAAAAAAGCCTGAAAGAAAAGTTTGTTTTAACCTGATAAGCTCTGACTTTAGTATTTTTTTTAAAAAAAGCCTGTCTAGTTCCTGGAGGACAAGCAGCAGTCACATTACAAAGCAACAGCAATTGACATTAATTGGTGTCCTAGTTGACAGTATCAATACTGTCAACACCAAAGAGTAAAATCATATAAACATTAAATGACCAACTTGCTCACAGAAAAAAAAAATCTATAGGTCATATTGGGACACGGTAGTACTGATCCTGGGCTTCTAGAATCAAGGTAAATATATATATAAGAACTTAGCAATCAGAGCATTCAGGCTAACATCTTTCATAGACACTCTGGCATCTGTGCTGTTTCTTTCCTCCCCTTTTCAAAACAAAACAAAACAAAACCCCAAACTAATGGTTTATTCCTATTGAGCAAAAGTAGAATCTTGTTCAGCTATATACTGATAAATTACTGCTATATAAACATAAATAGATAGACAGACAGACAGACAGACAGACAGACAATGGCATGACAAAGATGCATTGGAAGATCTGCAAAAAATATCATTTGCCAGCAAGTAAGAACTGGTGGCACCATCAAATAGAGAAAGTCAAAGAAAATAAAGAAGTTAAAGTGCTGTTTAGAATGCAAACAGACCAACACTTGTCACATACCATGCCATTGACAAAAATCACCATCAGTCAATTGCAAAAGGCTGCTTTACTTGGAAAAACTTACATCCCGCAACAGTATTTTTTAATGCCATCAAACTTCCACATCTGCCTGTGTCAGGTCCTTGGGAAGGACTCGATGGGTGGATAAAATTGCCAAATCCAGGCTAAACATTTGGCAAACTATGTGAAAAAACCAAAATAATAAGACTATCTAGCTTGGATAGTTCTGTCGACCTTGGCATAGGTAGACTATGTTAATAATATTTACCGGTACATATTATTTCAGTCGCAGAATGAATAGGCACTGATAGATTTTTTTAAAAAAATCTCATCTTTATTATTTTTATAAATAATTCAAGGCAGTGAACATACCTAATATTCCTTCTTCCTCCTTAGTTGGGCTAAGAGATGGTGACTGGCCCAATGTCACCCAGATGGCTTCCATGGCTAAGGCAGGACTTGAACTCACTGTCTCCTGCTTTCTAGTCTGGTGCCTTAACCAGAAGACCAAATTGAGTCTCTTTTTGATGACTGTTTTCTGCCCAATTTTCTTTTTTAAACGCTCCAATAGGCAGTTTGCTTAGCAAGTAACACATAAGAGTTGAGTGTCTGCTTGGTCCTATATAGGGTGGTTTTCTGAGGGGGCAGAATTCTGTGAGTTTGGAATAAACAAAGATACTCCAATGAAGTCATCCAGATTCAAGCTTGACGTAAAGGTCACTATATTTTATGTAAAGATTACAAATTGAAACTGTTTTAATCTCATAATGGGCATTCGAAAAATAAGAAACTTGGAACTGATCCCTATCCAAGCCTAGTTTAAGAGCCATGGTGGGGCAGTGGTTAGAATGCACTACTGAAGGCTACTTCTGCTGACTGCTGTCTGCTAGCAATTCGGCAGTTTGATCTCACCGGCTCAAGGTTGACTCAGCCTTCCATCTTTCTGAGGTGGGTAAAATGAGGACCCAGATGGTTGTTGGGGGCAATATGCTGACTCTGTAAACCATTTAGAGAGGGCTGTAAAGCACTATGAAGTAGTATATAAGTCTAAGTGGTATGGCTATTGCTAAGTGGTATTAAGAAATTACAAGGGGGCTACATAGGAGATTGCTAAAAGGCCCCAGTTTCCCAAACATGCATATAACAGGGAAACTGGATTCAAGCCAAAACCAACAAATTTTAGTCCTTTATCAGGACAATTGACACTAGAACTCTACTAAGCATCTAAGAGCTGGCTTACCCTGATGTGGCTTGTACAAGTTACTCCTTCAAAGCCACTTTATGAATATTTCCCTTCCCTGCTTCTAATGATGGATTACTCTAATAGTTTCAATATCTGGAATAATTTTCTAAGCATGAATGGTATAGTCCAACTCTTCCAGTCATTTACTGAAATTACTGGCTAAGGCTTTAAGGCCATGCAAAATATCTTGAACAGGATCATACCACCTGAATGCCTTGCTAGAATTGCCTTTTTATTATAGCATGAACACTTCATCAGGTCAAAGCCATACCACCTTTGGAGGGACCTAATTACACTATTATAACTATAAAGTATAAAGTATTAAGATCTATACATGTATTTACGATGATAAAGGACATGCATAGAGAGCAGGATATCCTGCCTTAGATGCCAGATATGGCATAAATACATTAAGTAGATTACTTTGTGGGCATTTTTCATACTTAGAATGTAAGCAAATTAAAAAAAATACATCATCACACAATGGCTGTTTCTTAGTGGGCTAATGTGTAGCAGTAGAAGAAGACAATAAAGGCTAAGTAGGTGGGTAGGATTCGAATATCAGGCAATTGTCTTTTAAAGCTACATATTGTCTCCAGGGATAGGTCAAGTTAGAAGGAATTTGTCAATTCAGTTATCAGGAGTTAGGTCTGTCTCAAGGGCCCCTACCTAACTAACAAATCATGAAAAGAGGCTTTACAACACTGATGTAATTGTCATTGTGGAACCTAGCTACAGAACCTTCCAAAGTCTGCCCTCTCTCCAGAAAAATATTATATCCATTGCAAAATACAGCATTTTTCATAGCCTCTGACAGGGGGAAAAAATGAAAGGGAAGCATGATTGTACATTGATGACGCATGGGCCTATGGCAGTAGTGAGAATGTCACCAGAGCACTAACAACCATAACAGGCCCAGATATAATACTGAGAAAAAGAAATGTTTCTTACCAAAATCAAGTATTTCTTGAAAGAGGCTGTAACTGGAATAGTGGATAAATGAACATGACATGACATACAAAACGAAAGGGAGTTATTTTGGGAATTAATCTTGCAAAATTTATAAGTGAATTAAGAAGACTTTTAGTGTTGTATATTCTCTTAAAAGATTTGTACTAGATACCAAGATACTTTACTATAAATTAGAATCTGCTCTAATGGGTTAGAAAAATCAAAGTGTTCAAATGTTTTCATAGTGTTTATGACAGAGAGGATTAGAATTAGGTTAATGAAAACAATTGATAAAAGACTAAATTGCTAAAACATGTAAGTCAGAAATGTAATACATACTTATGAGAGTATAAAGTCTTTGAAGTTCATGGTACTTATGAGTTGTATACTTTCCAGCCAGATTTCTTGAAAACTTTTTAAAAATACCTACCAGGTTATATCCAATTATGTCTGTCTGCCAAGAGAATGGACACCACATTCATCTTGCTGAAATGTCACATACAATTTGGATTCCATATTTTTTCCATGATGCTCAAACTAACAACTTCGTAAATTGCTCTTCCGCATTAATACTTCCATCAATTCATGCAGCCATGAATAAAACATTTGATTGTTCCTGTACAAAATGAACAGCAACTCTACATTTCAATGCATTTTCAAAATTATTTCCAAATCTATTGTCTAGTTGGGATTTCTGTATACCGTTGCTGTCATCTGGGCATCCCTAAAATAATTTTAGCTTGTGGAAAGAAGCAAAGAAACAGTCATTTATGTAATTTAACCCACTCATTTTTATAAGCCTATTACATTACAAAACTACAGGGTTTTCCCAGTACTGCTCAGCAGCTGGAGTTAATAATTCTTAATAATACTACAATACTAAGTGTTATTAATATAAAATGTATATTATGTTACAATTCTATGGCATGATACAGAATATAGCAGACTGTCTCAATTTGATAGTTAATCCCATATAATTCCTGTTGATTGTAGTTTAATAGCAAAAGTAATGAATAAAATTCAATAAAACTGGATTTACAAATTGCTGATCGGAAGGACTGCTTTAACTACAGAACACTTAGCATTTATTGTGAATAAATGCTAGGAGAAAAACTGAATATTGAAATGCATTGTAATCATACCATTCAGATCAAAATGAGAATGCATCTGTCTGGCCATTTTAATGTGTGTAGCTGAATTTGGAAAGCAGGCCTTTCATATTTAAATTGGTTTGTCCGGGATCTTTTCAGGTGATTAATAACTAGAGTGTGCAATTAACCATGGTATTCGAGCCTCAAGGAACTGATTGGCATCTTCTGCTTTTCCTTTCATTTTTGGGTATTCTTCAGCCTCTTCTACTCTTTTCTTCCAGATGTATTTTGGCAGTCACTCTTATTTTCCATTCAACACATCTGGAAGGTACCAGATAGGTTGCATAAACAATGCCTCACTTTTTTCTCTGATGATACGGCTGTTTTGCCTATAGGAAGAACATTCATTTGAGGTTTCCTTTCTTTTCCTCAGTGAATTCCACATCATTCATTTCTGTATCTTATTTTGTTTGTTTGTTTGTTGAAGTCAATGGCCCATCAAGTAAGAGTGTACAAGAAAACTAATGAAACACATCTCAGGATTTTATTTTAATTTACGAATGAAACATAATGATCCATACTTTGGACAAGACCAAAGATTCCTGGAGTACCATCAGAGTGAGAACCCCACTAACTTCTTGGACTATGTTATTCTATATGGTAGAGACTGTGATAGACAAGACACATTTTGGGGTACCAATTGATGGTATTATTTAATCAACGGGATCTGAAGCATGCCAACGCTGCATGATCTTAGTAGAAACAATGAAAGATAAGTGGTCTTTCAAATAACCTAGTTCTAAAAGCTTCATGGGTGATAAAAAGGATCTTGAATTGCACCCGGAAGCTCAATGGCAACTAATGCAGTTCCTGCAGGAGTGATGGCCAGTGGGCATATTGAGACATATCACTGCATTCTGACCAACTATAAATTCCAAAAGGTCTTCAAAGATTGGGCTTCCAATTCAGGAATGGGTACAACAGACACTGTAGATGATGCTATGGTCAGAACTGCTGCTTGCTCTTTGAGAATAAACTATGCATCCAAGACAATATCCGGATTGTACACAAGTCTCAAGGGGGGGCAGGGACCCTATCCAAGATTAAAGATGGAATGCTCCAGACCTAGAGGCTCAAATATTAATCTTAGCAGGATTGAATAGCCTTCAACTATTATATAAGTTTTATGTAGATATTAAACAGAAGGGGAGAGAATGTTGAACCCTGCTACTTGCTCTAAGTCTGTGATGGAGAACCTGTGGCATGCGTGCCAGAGGTGGCACCAGTGCCCTCTCTGTGGGCATGTGAGCCGTTGTCCCAATTCAGCTCCACTGTGTATGCGCATGAGCCTCCTGCCAGCCAGCTGGTCTTCAAGTCTCTGCTGTGCATGCGTGGGGGTGTGCGGGGGGGGTGCTTGCATGTGGGTGGAAGGACACTGTGGGGGGACACACACATATGCATGGAGAGGCATGTGGGGGGCACACACATGCACGGGGGGCAGGCACATGCTCAGAGGCCGCACATGCATTGCATTTTGGAGGTGCAGGTACGTGCACGTGTGCTTTGGACACTCAGTCCAGAAAAGGTTAGATATCATTTCTCTAGGTAGATTAGACCATCAAATGACTCCTACAGGAAGATTTAAATTATTTTTATTGAGACTGACTATTATAACAGAACCTTGGAAGTCTTGTTGTGCTGTACTTCTCCTTTATACTTCAGTGAATCAGGATGAAGTCTACTTGAGCTGTTTCTGATTGTGTCTCTTTTTTGTTTTAACCCCATTTCTCTAGGTAATGGTTTCCACACTGTTCTGTCAAGGTAATATTACTTACACATCATATAGTGGCCTAACATTCAAAAGTTGCAGCCAAAGGCTAGGCCCCAAAGAACCTAAGAAAATGAGAGCTAGACAATGGCACCATTCTCAAACAGGAGACTCATTGTTAACAAATGTGACCCATCTTTAGGTTACTATCTTATCTACTCCTGATGACATGGAAATTACTCTATTCTGTTGTGAGTCTTTGCCTGGTCAAGCTGATCTCTTGTTGGCTTTTTTTTTCACTTTTTCCCCAAGGAACTTGTGCACTGCCTCTGTACAGCAAGAGATTATTTATGATATAATAAGACTGTAGCTTCCCCTTTTGCAATTAAGTAGCTTTTCTTTTCTGGCTAACAATGCATTTAACCCTTCAAATTCCCTGATCACATAACTAGCTTCTCATTGTCATTGACTGATCTCCTACACTCGTTGCAGGAAGCAGGAATTTATCACCATCCCCACACATACGTTTTGATGACATAAATAACTAAGTGACAACTTTGTGATCGAACATTCCAATACAGATGGGAGGGGAAAGCCGAGGGTTATAAATGTATGTACTGAAAAACCCATAAGCATGAACATTAGCCATGAAATGGACTTCTACCATTGTTCATCACAGCAGATTGAAAGGAAGCTCTCCTATGCAAGCATACAAAATTAATCAATATAGCTCTGTTTATTACATTTATTTTATCGTCTTTTGTCCACTCCTTCTCCAGAACCTGAAATGTACTGAGGTGGCATTATGGAACACTTTTTGTTCCATAATCAAACTACTCTATTGATGTAAGCACTATAAGTATCAAAATCATCTGAAAAGAAGATGTGAGAATCAGTTCATATGTAATTCAAATCTGAAACGCTGTAGTTGCAAGGTTCAATATGGGTTTGTGCTTTGAGTTTTGAAGGTAACCACATGCAATGCAAATGATTCAAGCTTCAAGCTGGAGATATTGAGAAAACATCAAAGCACTTACATGTTTCATTTCAGAGGGGGGCATGGGAAAGAAAGAGTACAGTATTAAATCTTTCAGAAATATTGGCTTTAATCCAACAAATTTTCAACCTAGGGTTTTATTACTATCATCAAATGTTTTTTTAACTGCATGACTTTTAAGGAAGAAATAGCAGGATGAAAAAAAAGGAAACACAGCAATTTACAAATTATCCAGGCAAGTACCTATACAGACTTTTTGCAGAACCAAGGCAGAATGTTCTACTCCAACTTAGAAAGCTTTTTTCCTAAATAATAATAATAATAATAATAATAATAACAATAATAATAATAATAATACAAAATGTTTAAACTGAGCTTTTTTAAAAAATTAAAGATGAAAGAATCCACTTCATGTCACTTTTCTAGATGGACAAGTAAAGATTTTAACAGAGTCTATATTACAAGTCATATACATTTACTAAGACATAAGAATGGATGAAAATAAAATGTGTGAATTTGAGAATCATAGCACAATCAGAAAACCAGGTTTTCTAAAGAGGAGTATGATCATTCTACTTCTTTTCTCTCTCTCCACCAGATGAACTTGCCTAACTAATTCTAGAAGGAGATTGAGATAAACAGCAGCAGCACAAACATATCCCCAAGTGGGTCTATGACAACTCACCCTGTCCATCCCCCTCTGTCTGACTCACCCCAGCCTACCGTGGGACAACTCAACATGAGACAAGTCAAGAGAAGAACAAGAGAATTGCAGCAGGTCTTGTCTTGCTTTAGCTTTGAACTTTCTCAAGTTAGAATTTCTCGAGGCTGGGCTGAGCCAGAACATGGAGTCCTGGAGGCCCATCAGTCAAGCTGTGGAGCAATGCAGCACACCTGGGTAGCAGATCCAGGATAAGGGGAAGGGATGTCTATGAGCCTGCTGCCGCTGCTTCTTCCTGGCATTCCTGCTGTGAGGGCCAGTCACTCTGCTGACATCCAGGTACCTTCAGCCTTGCCAAACGTGCAAGTGGTGGGCTCAGGGTCCTTTGGTGGCTTTGTTTTAAAAGGGTTCACAGATTCCCCTGGAGCTATTTAGTCAGCCAGAAAGAATTCCTAATTGATCCAGTGGCATTCTCCTTGCCAGTCAATGAAGAATTCCTTGAGGATTAATGGGATCAGCCTGTTTGTTTCCACTTTACAGCAAGGAACCAAACCCAGAAAATAAAATAGGCTGACCCTTCGGGGTGAGCAACAGCATGTCTGCTGTTTTTCTCTGCCATGCCCCCCTTTTCTCTTTTTGTTCTCAACTTCAAACCTGCCCTTTCCCTTTTTGTGCAAGTAAGCTAGCTGCTGCAAATTACCTGCAGTGACTTGACCAGGGCAAAATGACCAGGGCGAGTTATCCCATTCTACCTCCAAGCAGCGTGATAAGCAGGAGTGCTAAACAATGCTAAAACTGCAACAGTGCTAAAACTGATCACATCACTCATTTCATGCCTTTCAGTTTTGTCTATTAACAGAAGTAAAGCTGAAACAATGTTTGTAAATCTGCAAAGGCAAGAAGCATTGGAACATTAATTTGATTCAAGACTTCAAACTGATAGTCAATGACTCAATAGAGTAATTTAATTTCATCTTCTTTGAGCTGAGCTACCCCTTCAAATCTTCACAGAAAGAAATAATAGTACATTGTAATGATGGATTGTGTTTACATTATTTATCCATTCCCAAAATCTAAGAAAATGACAACAAACCTATCACACTATTATATAGTTTATCCATTATTTCCCTCTTTCTCTTTATTATCATCATTTGCTGCATTTGCCCTTAATTATTCTTTAGAAAGATGTAAGCACTAGTACATTCGTGCCCTAAAGAAAATATAGCACCTTTGCATCAACATAACTTTCCAATAACTTTCCAGTCCATTAAGCAGAGACAGATATTTCTCAGTTGGTGCTAAATTGAGTCAGTTTACCTACTGCAGTCAGAATGAAATGTATTCACTGAAATAATGTGGAAAAGTTTTTAAAACGATGTAGGAAAAAATAAAGCTAATCTCTCCATTCCCTGTCCTCTATTCCCCACCCATACACAGAACCCCATGAATCTCTGGAGAAGATTCATACAATCAGGTGGCTTCATTTATGTCACTGACTTCAACTCCTTTTTAATGTAAGGAGTCAAATTGACCCATGCTTGTAAGGTAACTATCCCGCTTAGTTGGAACCAGTGGTGAAATATGAACCGGTTTACTACTGGTTCGCTGGCTGCACATGCAATCTTTTTTTTACTTTTAAAAGCATTTTTTTTACAACCTATTTGGCCGAATAGGTTGTTAAAAAAGTGCTTTTGAAAGGTTAAAAAAAGAGGCTCTGACAAACAGGCAGCTCAGCTGGGATCATCAGAGCCTTTTTTTACCTTTTAAAAGCATTTTTTAAAAGAAGCAGAAAGCGGGCAACCGGGCAGGCATGGGAGGGGAGGGATTTTTGCTACCGGTTCTCTGAACTACCTGCCACCATCGCTACCAGATCGGCCAATCCTGTCTGAACCGGGAACATTTCACCTCTGGTTGGAACCCTTCAGTTGAAAGAATGAGTAGGTAATAGTTTTACCATTGAATTGTTCTTCCTATGGAGAAGTTTTCCACTGCCTTTATCAAGATGATTTTCACAGGGACTTCCTCAAGATTATTTCCTTCCTGATCACTCCCCACTGCTGTTTTACTTTACAACAGATGTGAAATACATTTATGCATTAACAGGCCTGATCTGCTCAGTTTTATTGATGGATAGATGTGCAGCTGAATTAGGCTTCAGAAACATAGGCATTTATGCTTTTAAAATGTTTATTTTATAAAGTTTATTATGTTTTGCCTCACCTCACTCCTACATGCCCCTCTTCTCTACCTTTTACCTTCTAACTGCTTTTGCTGCCAATCTTTTCACCAGCTTTGCTTGCTCTGTTTGTGGCTGACACCTCATATTTCTGCCTCCTTGCCTGGGCAGCCTGAATACATAAAGCTTGGCAAACAAAAGAAGAGAAAAACAGGCATGTTAGATTAGGGCTGTGAGTATGGCAGGAAAGAAGCTTCCAACCTGATGTTGGCCAGGTTCTCAAGTTTCTTAAACTGGCCCTGATCAGAACCTCTAATTACTTCAGCAGCTGCTGAGACTTTAGATTACATGGCATATTGAATATTTTTTCCACAGGAATATTATCCACAAAAGGCATTCATACAGGAATAAAATCCTGATTAAATTCTATAAAGGTTTAGAAGAGGGCTGTTAAACTTGCAGCCCGTTGGCCAGATGTGTCATGTGCTGGCCACGCCCATGCCTGGTTTAGCAAAGAGGAAAAAAGTCACGATACATCACATGATGCCATGACACCGCACATTTGACACCCCTGGTTTAGATTGACAGTTAGTTTTCCTATAGTTTGCTTTGGCTTCACCTTCTACACACAGATTTTGTTTATTTGCATTAGGAAAATGATGGTTTTAAAAAATATAATTGGTGAATGCTCATAATTTGTTGCAGGGGAAAAACACTAAATATATGGTTTTGACAGTAAATATGTCCTAATCATGGTCAAAGTACTAAAATCTTTGAATCAATTTTTGGAATATTTTTCCACTGGGGTATGATGCAATATACAGCTATTCTGGTTCATGATACTCCCCCTTGGAGCAATAACTAATAGAAAAAGCTCTTGAGAAATATTTTTGAAGGTCAACGTATGTTTTTTTTTTCATGAATATGCTATGTACTTTTATACTCAGAAATTACAAAAAAGTAAGCCACTGTGCTGTACTACAGTTTATGAATTTGATGCAATTTATTTTCAATGTTTCCTAAAATGGAATCTATTATGACTAACTGTCCAAAAAGTGTAATTTCTTTTTAAAAGAATAAACTTGTTTTTATAAATATTCCCACTAGGTTTTTTTATTTATAGATAATTCAACTTTCTTTCTCATATCAGCTTTTTGTTTTCATATTTACACCTTTCATTATTTTTCTGTTTATGCATTCAGTACTCTTTATATCCAAGGGTCTTTAAAGAATTAGAAAAGAAAAATATAATTATGCTCTTTCTAAATTCATGTAGAAAATTGAAACTAAGACAGCTTATTTTCTGAGCTGGTTTAGGATAAAAATTTATTCTTTTGCATATCATTGATCTTCAGTATTTCTCAACTCATGGTATCTTGCTGTATTACTGATGACTTTGGTCGCATCATCATTTTACTCTATAGACCAATTTATAGAGTGGCACTACTCCATTTATTCACTTAGGAATGTTTGCTTTCTTTGTTTACTTGGTCATTTGTTTGCTTTATTCATCTTCCACAGAAATTCACAACACAATTGTTTGGTGCAAATTGCTCAGATACGCTGATGTGGCTTTATTTTATCTTAATCAGTAAGGTTGGGTTGAAACAGACAACTCATCAAATGCCATCTTTTAAAACAGAACACTGTGCAGAAATTTCAGTTAAAAGGTCTCCAGTCCTATTCACCATTAATATTCCATTCATGTCAATTAAACCGTTATCTGAAAGTATAATCTGGAAATAAGAGCTAACTAGATACCCTATTGGCTGATAATTTCAGAGACATTTCCTCATCTAAACAGACAAACATGATGACCATGGGTGGCCAAAAAAGCAGTGGCAACAGGAGCAATTTCTGACTTTCTGCCATTTTCTGTATTAAGTTTTCTTGTGGGAATCTATCAACAAGCATCATAAATCCCTTTCGCTTTCCCTTTCGCTTTCCCTTTCGCTTCCCCTTCTCTTCCCACAGGCCTGTTAGTTGGATGTGGGAGAAAATGAAGGATTGAAAGATTGGCTGGTAAACTGCCACAGAACATTGGAAATGAAGATCACATGACTGCAACAATAGCCCAGCAGTGTAGCAGGAACCAGCACCAATAAAGCAGTCACAACTTCCTCACATTTCATGGGTCCTTGATTTTGGATAAATCTGTATGTGAACCCACTTGAGGTACCTTAACTGAAAAATTGTCCTATATTGCACCATTTCACCCATTTAAAGGTGATGCCAAGGCATTTAGTAGTATATAGATAGAATTTATTTTCAAGTCATCTGTAAATATACTTAACTGAACTGTAAACATATTCATATTTACAGCTATAGAATTAGAATTACTTTTATTCATATCATCTTAATTGTCTCCTTAAATGCTGCAATGATGAACTAACAGATAAATATGACCTTCATGTAATAGCTTTCATCCAATATGGTGAAGAGAATAATAAAGAATCAATGATACACAGCTTTGAACAAGATAATAAAGATTCCAAGCTGACAATTGAAGATCTGATACTCAGAAATAGATTATGTACTGTCATCTTCAATTCCACAGCTTTGTTACATAATATTGCACACTTCTGATGAGCTTAACTGTGCTCTTACACAGCTACTGAATAATATTCATAGTAATAGAATACAATGTATGCTCCTTAAGGACTGTCCTAACTGATACATTTTAACACATGTTAGCAGACTCAGCAGCGAGTCCCAATTCTCAAACAAAAGACAACTTTTGAAATAATGATATTTCCAATTCATATGCAATTCGATTGAGAAGTATGCATGGAATAGGTTGAAATGAAGGTTATTTGCTTCCTGAGTACAACAACAGATCTAACAATGGTTCTTTCTTGAAATTTAACAAATTTATGGAGTTGTCATGGAGTAAAATTTTCAACTGCATGGAGCTTTATGCAGTTACATCCCTGATTACTGGAAGAAAAAGCACTGTGAGTGGAGTAAAAGAAATTCAAATGTAGAAGACGTAGATAATGAAAAGTTTCATTTTAACAGTCACAATTTTTTTTAAAAAAAATTGTTGACTATCTCCACAATGTTCCTCCATTTATGAATTCATTAAAAATCAGATTTAAAAAATCCACTGTCCCTGCTAGACAGTCAAAGATATTGGTATAGTATCGTTCACTTGATCTCTCTCTCTCTTTCTCTTTATTAAAAGATGCTTTGTTAGGATTGATCAATTTTTATTGGTTTATTGAAGTATCAAATACAAAGAAAAATGAAAATAATAGGAAAGTGAGGGAGGGAAAAGAAAAAAATATAGGGTAAAAGGGAAAAGAAAAAAGTATTGACTTCCGACTCTTTTTGGCATAGTAGAGTAAGGTAATAACATACAACCTCATCTTTTTCCTTTTGCATAATAATATATACATATTTCTGTCCATTTATTATTGAGACCAGAATGCTGCATTGTTTCCCTGATTCAGTGAGGCATTTGAGCTAGACCTGACATCAGTATGGTTAAGTGGCATTGGGAAACAGGGTTTCCAATTTTTATCAGATTTCTGAAGTATAGATGACCTTTTAGTCCTTTTCAGTGAGTATTTCCACTGCCATAGATATTACATTAATTATGTTGGCTTCTTGCAGGCAGTTAATGTTCCATTAGACTCTCTCTGTGGGAGAAAAGCCCGTGTACATACATATGTACAATTGTTCCAATTGAACAATGTAACACCAATTGAGTGGCATAATTTGGGGAGAGGAAGAGTAAGTTTAGGATGTCAAAGATTATTGGAAACATCCCCATGGTGAACATGTTGAATTCAACAGTGACCTGAAAGAGTCTTAGTCTTACAATGGTCTTACCATTGTTACCTGGCAACAATTGGCTTAATAAATTTGGCTTTCTCAAAGCCTTTTTCCTGTTTCTGAATTCAGAAATACTGAGAATTAATTAATTAATTAATTTGTGAAAATATTTTTATTGCCGCCTACTTGCTCACAGTGACTCAAGTGGCTTAGAGGGAATAAAAACACAATAGAAAAGAAATAAAATAATAACAAGTAAAAATAATAAAATAATAACCCCACCCACCACCCTGGCAACAATGCACACTCATACCAGCTATTTAATGGGCTCCACCCCACTCTGGGTTTATATATGTTTTGTTAGTTTATATGGCTTGTTCTGCACAACACTGAATGCAACCTATTACCTATGTAGGATTTCACAATAGCTAATTGTTTTTCACTGTCTGCCTGAATTCCCAGGAAAAAAAATGGGGGAAGAGAATGTGAACAATATTTGTCAGGCCATAGGCTTACATTCAGCACTTTTAACCATTCTATCAATGAGTAGTTTCCTTTTGCTTTCCAGTCCTTGTTCTGAAAAGAGAAAAAATATAATCATATAGATAGTTGAAATGACATCATCTTGATTCATCTACCAGTCCGAAACATCATTCTGAAGACACATTGATTTTTTTTTT
>JANHZT010005324.1:197374-212300 GCA_032468215.1 Stegonotus admiraltiensis
TCATCAGGCTTATGCAAGGGATCTTCTGCAGCAACTGTTGTTACTATTTCAAATTACTTTGAAATTGTAACGGCAATTGCTGCAGAAGATCCCTTGCATAAACCGGATGATGGCAGATGAGATTCTGTCAAAATGTTGCCAAAGTGCTCTCAATCTTACATGGGACAAGACCTGAATACACCAAGACTTGCATACCTGTACCCATGAAAATCTACGAAAACACACACACACACACACATATAATTTGTAAATAATATTACAATTTGGTTTTCCCAGTAAATAAAAATGTAATTTGAATATACTAAAAGAAATAAGTTCTTCATACATTTATACAACTGCCAGAGAAAGAGGATTGTAATATTTACCTTTAATAATCATAAACATGTGCAATATCCATTTTCATGCTCTCCTGTTCATTACCATCCATTAGTATATAATCTAAAGGACATGAACCTACCCCAAACAACAACCATAGGTCAGACGCTGGAGCAAATATAGTGGTTTGGATAAAGTAATAAGATCTCCAGAGACAGTGACACAGAATACTGGAAGTCTTAAACATATATTCTGAGTCTGTCATGCTGAAACTTAAAAGGAAAGCCAGAATGAAGTCTAACAAACAACCTTTAAAAAACTCAGCCGATATAACACATGCTCCTCATTTGAGTTCTTTACAGTTCACTTTTTGGTTTTGTGGGTTTTAAATCAAGGATTGAAAAAGAACACTGGCAATGCCTCCAGAACATCTTTTGTCAAAGACAGATGTGTAAAATCTGACTGAGGACAATTCATGAGCGCTGAGATGTCCCTGATGATGATAAGAAATATGACTTGGGGGAATTTGTTATGAGGAGAAGATTATGCATACTGTATATCAAGCAAACAGAGAAACAGCTATGAATGTTAAATAAACCTATCTGTAGACTTTTGATATACTATCACCATGATTTTTATAAAACTTATAAACCTATTGGCAAGGATTTTATAGCCATCCATAGTTTTCAGAGAAGTAACCAAGACATAACATTTCATTGGCTATAGAAAATCCATCTTTTAAAATATACTCATTTATCACACAGAGGTCCAAAGCAGGTTGTTGATGTTACAGTTTGATGAATTTAAATTTAAAGCACATGGCTGAAGAATAGAATATTGTTTAGGTAACACTGGTTTATTTAAGTTAATTTGAAATATATTTGACTTTTAGGGATTATATCTGCAAAGAAAATTTACAACTTCCTTATGAGTTGGAGCACTTTTTCAACCTGCAGAGATTTCTTAAAAGATAAACTGAAGAACTTTTTCTATCTGCAACTATATCATGAATATTTAAAGAAAACCATATTTCCTTTTTTATAAAAACTTTGAAGATTAAGTTTCTAATTTCTTGATATAGCATACACTTCTGCTATTGTTTGCTATTGTTTAACACTTTTGCTATTGTTTAACAACATCTTAATATTTAACAGAGGGATACAAAATGTTTTTCTAAAGCAAACAAAACTGTATCTTATTGCAACTCATCATAGCAACTGATAAACTTTGAGTTTAGATCCAAAGATGCTTGGATGTTTTGATATTTTTGCCACTTATTAACTCTGTTAGGTTAGTATTTCAGAAACTGAAGTTATGTATAAAGGGATTGTATATACAGCCCCATTCCAAAACCAGAAATCTTAAAAGTAAAACACAACTACAACCAGTTGTTGGTCAAACAGCTTTCTGCTTATTGTTAATTTTAATCATAACTATGATGTTTTTATATCTTATGGTTCTTACTCCTTTGATATCAAATCAGGAGCTAATGTGATGGAATGAATTTTTTAGAAGAAATAGAACTTGATTGTAGTCTAATAACAGAATCCTATGAATAAAGGAAAAGTGTGTTCATTGTTCTGATGTGAGCAAGGATAGTGTGTAAATTTGGGGGACCAAACATTCTTGTTAGTAAGTTATTGGTAAATCAAGCATCTTGTTGATAATTCATTCTGGAATTAGCAGATGCTGTTTTAAATCAGACTTTAAATCAGACAGTTTTCTTCATAAGTTGTTTTTACAAGTTGCAACAAGAAGGGGACATTATTAAACTATTTTTGGTTTAATATTTATACAAAATATGCATAAATCTCTAGATTTAGCAAAGGGAACTCGGTGATAAAAATTCTTAAAGTTATGAAATAAGATTCTAGATCAAGATAACATAGTGAAGATGAGCTGTCAAACGAGTTCAGGGAAGCCTGTCAGATTAGAAGCAAGTAAGATAAGTAGCATATCAAACTTGATAAGTGGTTATGTTCCAATTCTAACATGGAACAGATTGATAGAGACCAAAACAATGAATGACAAGTTTTAGCAATTTCTCTGGAGAAGTACAAGACACTGCAACATGGAAAAGAAAATGTCAGTATGTCATTCACCTATAAAGTGCCCCAGCATTTCATAGTGAAAATGCATTCCCTTGCACAGGACTTCTTAACCTGGGGCAGATTTTAGGGATCTGTGAACTTCAATGGGAAGAATATATAACTATTGATTTAGTGGATTAATAAGGAAGCCTTTATTAATCATAAATTGGTTCCATACACACGTATTAATTTCTCTCAAAGGGTTCATGGCACAAAAAGGTTAAGAACCCCTGCTTTAGCAGCTTATGTACCTTCAAAATTTTATTTATTATCATTGCAGAAGACCACAGGAATCAAACTCAATTGCATCACATGATGTCATGTGATGTATCATGATGTTTTTTGCCTTTGCTGAGGCAAAGGTGGGTGTGACCTGCATGTGATGCATCTGGCCCATGGGTCACCAGTTTAACACCCCTGCAGAAGACAAATCAGCTGCAGTTTTTTAAACAATGAGTTGGTTTATTACATAAAGTAGTCCTCAAGTTATGAATGTAATGGAGCCTGGCCTTTCCATTTGTAACCCAATGATTCTTAGGAGTGAATCTCGTACTTGAACGTGATCACTCCCTCCCTTTGCCCACACATTCGCTAATCAAATGTGTGGCTTGTTAAGTGCACATGAGATATCTTGAGGTGGGGAAGGCTATGGGGGGACTAGTGATGGAATAGGCCACCTGCTTCAGACCACCCAACGCCTCCCCTGACCCACAGATACCTATTTCTCCCTCCCCTGTAGTCACTACTATTTCTCCCCCTCATCCTGCCATGCCGGGTCACTTACCTGATGAAGATCTGTCTCCACTCCAACCTGTTTCTTTGCCTGCTCCCTTCTTTTTCATTGCCTAAACATTCCTCAAGCAGTTCAGTGGCAAGAAAGGAGACTCAGAAGGGCACATGTAGCCTTCCAGGTCTCCTTTCTCGCCACTGAGCTGCTTGAGGATGGATTTGGCGATGAAAAGGGAAGCCCAGAATGGTGTGTGTGGCCTTCCAAGCCTTCTTTCTCACCATTGAACCACTTGAGGATGGCTTCAAAATGATGTAGAGCCTCTGCGGTCATTCATAAGGGTGAACAACTGCCATGGTGCTGCAACATTTGTAATTTTGGGAGTTGTTTGTAAACACTAGGGGGCAATTATTGTGTAATGTCGAACGTTTGCTAAAGGAATGCTCATAATCTGGGGATTACCTGTACTGGAAAATCTTTATTTTAACATTTTCAATGACATGCTTTGAATGCCTTGAAATAAAATTCCAGTGCATTTTTAAGCTACAATAAATCAGATGGTTTCTTTATCCAAGGGAGATTACAGGAATGGAGAATGATGATTCATTAGGATTTTTAATTTGCATAAAGTTTTTCCTTAATGAAATTTGATGGACATTTTTTCTTTACGTGTAACTTATTAACGAACCAGAGAACTATCACAATAGAAGTGTTAATTTCCCTTGTGTGTTTCTGCTTAACTACTCTAGGCTGGAAATTTATCAATCCACTTGACACAATTCTGTAAGATAAATTACATTGGCAGGATTTTTTGATAAATTAAGGAATGACACAAGCATAATACAAAAGTGTTTTTTCCTGATATCAGCATATGTTCGGGTACGCAGATTTCCTTAAAGAAATATAAATTTCAAACTACATTCAGATTAGGAAACTTTGTTTACATCTTGATTAATAAATGGGGGACAAGATAATGACTCACTTTTTTTCTATTAAAATATCTGCAGAGTTGAGAATATAAATAAATTGATTTACTTATATTAAAGTTCAAAAAGATAGTGCCCTCACCTAACTTTTGTGATGGGAAAACTACAATAGTTTGTGTTTATAGATGATGTTGATTATCTCAATTTCATTTGGTATAGAGATAGTTTAATTCAGCAGTCACCAACTAGTGGTCTGTGGACCACTGGTGGTCCATGAGAAAATTTTGGTGGTCGGCAGAAAAATTATTTGCATTTTGTATCTCGCACTAAATCAGGGGTCCTCAAACTATGGCCCCTGGGCTGGTATATGCAATGATTGTTTGTGTTGCTGCAGAGAGTCTCCCTCTTTGGAGTCTTTTTGTGGGAGTCACAGGAGGGCATACATTCTGACTCGGGTTCTGCTTCAGCCTCCTGGTGCGGGGCTTTGGGCAAAGACTGGAGGGAAGCACTGCTGCTGGCAAAGAGCCGGAGGGCCTTGTTCCAGTGGGACTGCCTCATGGCCTGGAACTGGCTAACCATCTCAGCTCGCTTAGCCTTCAGGTACCGGTACCTGGCCTTGCACTCCTGCAGGTCTTCCCTCTGCTTGGAAAGCCTATACTCATAGTCCTCAGTGAGGTGCTTCTGCTGAACCTCCTTCTCAGCCAGATCCAATTTGAACTGAGCTAGCTGTTTTGCCAACTCTTTCTTGTGGTGGCTGCTTAGTTCCAACAACTGCTTCCTGTTGGGGCCCTAAGGAGTCTGGGCGGGCAGGCAAGGACTGGCTGGGAGGGAAGGAGTGAGTAGAGGCCGACGAAGCACCCCTCGACGCGAGTGACATTGAGTTGGCTATTTCCACCCAATCACATGACCCACCCAGCTGGTTATTAGGCAGATCATATTAGTGATCCGCAGGATTTTAAATTATGAATTTAGTGGTCCCTGAGGTCTGAAAAGTTGGTGACCCCAGGTTTATTTTGCCTTATAGGATAACCTGAACAAAAGCAGGTAGACCGAAAGATGCTTTTTCAAGAGGCAACTGGACTTTCTTTGTTTTTCCCTGAAGATGTTTTGCTTCTCATACAAGAAGCTTCTTCAGTTCTGAGTTGAATGGTGGGGAACAGAAGGATTTATATTCCTTGCTGTCATCTGGTTGTTAACACTCTTTCCAGAGTTGTTGAGGCCACTTGGAGGTCTATCAGTGCCCTTAAGGTCACCTGAATAGTGCAAATTATTATGGAACCTTTTTGGAACTGTTGAAAGGAGTATAAACAGGAAATAGGCAGTGTTGTATCCTTTCCTCTCTGTTGAGAGAGGGCTGTTCAATTTTAATGTAGATGGCCTTTTTGACCCCTCTTTCAAACCAGCACTCCTTTCTGTCTAGAATGCTGATGATCTACTGCGAATGATTCTAACCAATGAATTGCAAGGAACATGTAGTTCACTTATATGCTGCTAAAATTCAATAATGGGCCAGATGGAGGAGAATGTCAAAGGGCTTTTAGACCTTTCAATCTACAGTGCATTTACAATATGTGAAACTTATGCCAAATAAATGAATTGATTCAAAAGATATGCATCTTCCAGAAGGTCTTTTATCTTTGTTGGCGCATTAAATACGTGAAAACTTTGGCTGTTCAGAATTTGAAAAATGTACACAACAATCAATAGAGAAAACTGAGATAAGAGGAATAACACGCAGCCAGAGAACAGAAATTACTCTGCTGTTTGCTTTGCCTTTAACAGCAAAAGAGCAACGATTCAGGAGTTTTGTGTGCTGCCTATCTGGAAAGATTCTTGTTTTGTTGGGCCTTCTGTAATTCTGAAAAATCTGCTCATGTATCTTGGCCATGGAATGGTTATGAATTCCCATGTGGCTATTGTAAAAATCAATAGAAATCCAAAAGAAAATTGATTAATGCCTGATTTTATATTCAGACTTACATGAAAGAGATTGTCTCCCCCCCCCCTCTCTCATTCATCACCTTTGTGATTGTTATGCCCACTTATGTTCTTATGTTGCTCTGTTCTGGTGTCACTTGCATAGTAATTGCAAGCTGCCATACTAGCAGTGAAGCTATTTGAGAATCTTGATGTCTCCTGATCATTTAAATTTATGCAAATAATCCAACAGATTCCTCAGAAGCATATTTATAGTTGCCAGCACAGCTTCCTGTCCATTATAACACCATTAACATCAGCCTCTCCCAGCTTGCTCTCGCCAATATAGGTTCTCCTCAGGTGAGTCATAATGAAGAATCCTACTGATATGCTCCCTATCAGTCTCCCAGTACAGGCATCAATGACCATCATTTCTCAATGAGGCAAATACTTTTTCTTATGACAAACTGAAATAATGCTAAGTGGTTTTTAAGCATTAGTGTTATCCTTTCCATTTAACTTGCGCCTGTCGTCCTCATTTATGTGCCGATTTTGAAGTTTATAGTCTGGCAAAAATGTGTTTCTTCCAAAGCACCTGACTGAACAGAAGAAGTATGAGCATGTGTGTGCGTGAATCTAAGGAGGGATAAGGGGAAGAAAAATAGCATTCTGCAAAGCTGAGCAACGGTAGCTAATGTTACATGTCACTACAAATGGAACCAATTTACTAGCATATTATAATAGTTCATACAGCTAATTCAAATTTATTTTTCAATGTGTACATATGTATCAGCTTTCTTCACATAGATCTTTGAAGACATTACATCAAATGTGCCTTTATTAAATACATTTCCACAAAGGATTGCAGTTTAAACTCAATGAATTTTGCAAATAATTCGGACAGAATCATAAAGTAGATATTGATTTAAAATGTTTTCTGTAGATGAATAAATAAAAGTTAATTCTGCTAGTATGTTTCCTCTTCCTTCCTTCCTTCCTTCCTTCCTTCCTTCCTTCCTTCCTTCCTTCCTTCCTTCCTTCCTTCTTTCCTTTCCTTGAAATCTTACAGTTCTGCAAAAAAGCATTAATCCCTTTTGGATTTCCAGAAACATTTCATATAATTGCCACTACTGAATATTATCAAAATTTTGTGTGAGTCCAGATGATATGTAATATAAATAGAAGGTTTGGTGGTTTTCTGTTTTTTGTTTTACAAAGAAGCCATCCACCATGTGGTGTTCCAGTTTGAAATAATAAATTCAGCTTAGGTGAATCAGTTAAACAGATAACTAGGACAAAGAGTATGGATATTCATTTTAAAAAAACCCAGAGTTGATTTGACCTAAAGATTTCACAAATTTTGGCTCTATTCCTTACAGACAAGTATCCCATGCCCTACTCAGAAGTGATTTCTGAGGCTCTCAATAAAGAAGTAATTGATGCTTATCAGTCCGTAAAAGATTACTACACGGTTTCTGAAGCCCTGGGACTTCACTGATCCACAGTCATAAAAACTAATTGAACATTTTGCAAATAATTACAGCAACTATCAGGATATAATGGTTACAACACGATAACATGATAGTGCTCACCAATTGTACCTACACGCCTGACTTAAGGAATTTTTACCTGGTACACCTGGCGCTTGTAATATAAACAAGATCAGGTGAAGTTCATATCTGGACATAAAGAGTGACAAAATATGCCAGGACTGGAAAATGACTTTTTAAAAAAGAAAAGTCAGGAAAAAGATTATGGCAAAAAACCTTCCATGTTCTTGCTTTAAAAAAAAAAAATCTTGCACAGATGTGCCTGTGTAATTTTAGGAGCTGAGCTAAACCTGGGCATCTATGCTTTTACAATTCCTCACATAACACTGTTATCAAGTCCAGAGAAAGTAACATGATGAGTCAAAAGGGAGTTCAGATACTGGGTAAGATGAAAATGAGCACAAGTAGAACTAAAGAAATGTGGCATATCTTACAACTAAGTCTGTACTACATTTCTTAAAAAATACACACAAATAAACAAAACCTTGATCTTTCTGAAATTATGGGATTTGAAGTCCAGTTCATCATGAGGGTGATAAAAGTTGTTTTAAAGCTTCAATACCACTACCACAAAAAAGGCAGAATGTAACTTAGATCAAAAGATGTGCTTTTTTCATGTAAAGATCACTGAGGCAACATAACTCATAAGAAAGACTGACACTATTAATGAAAATATACAATCCTGGAAATAATAGTGAGAAAGCCAGAACTAACTACAGCTTTCATCTCTCCAGACTCTTTTCTTTGTTTCATATTTAGTTTTTCAATGTAAGTATCCTAAAAAAAATTCACAATAGTTTTACATAGGGCTAAGCAATCAGAGGACAGTTCGGTGTAGTGATCAAGGCAGAAACTGGGAGACCATGAGTTCCAGTCCTGCCTTGGGCACAAAGCCAGCTGGGTGACCTGGAGACAATCATTTTCTCTCAACCTTAGAGAGAAAATGGGTGCAGGCAATGGCAAACCATTCCTGAAAAACCTTGCCAAGAAAAAGTAGGGGAGTTATCCAGGCAGTCTCTGAATATCAGACATAATGGAACGGAAGAAAAACAAACAATCATAACCGTTGTAATTTCATTAGCAATAGAAATAGTCTGGCATACAAGGGCCAGATTTGGGAATAATACTTGTGTTCCTGGATAGTTGCTCACAATTCAATACAACAATTAACTAACCATAGGAACAAATATGCTTAAGTATTGACATTTTATTATCCTTGTCTGTAAATCTTCTCATATGCTTGACGTAAGCATTTGCCTATTGTCCAAATCTTAGTTTAAAGAAGGAAAGCGATAAGGCAGGAACCATTGTTTTCTCAATCAGACAGTAAGCAAATGCCTTTGCCTTTGTTATGAAGATATTGGCCTCATTTCCACCGATTTGAAAAATTGGGAGGAAAGGTCTAGTAATTAAATTCTGGAGGCAGACATACAGGCTTTGATTTCTAAGTACTATTCTAGACAGATATTTTCTGTGTATAAACCTTTATTTTTGTCCTGTAATTAAATACCCAATCTAGCCATGTTTGTGTCTCTGAGTTTCTTCTATAAACCCATTCCTGAGCATGGATTTACGTATCTGGACAGTTGAAATTTATTATTATATATCTAACGTTCTATAATGCTATTGTGGTATTATTAGTGTCATAGAATGCTTAGACAGAATGGAAGCTAGCCAGATTTTTAATGATGCTCTCTAAAGAAACAAATAAATATCAGGCATTACTAAATGGCAAATGGAGTTCAATACAAAAGATTACCATATTTTTCACACTATAAGATGCACCATACCATAAGACGTACATTAGCTTTAGAGGAGGAAAACAAGAAAAAAAAATCTGCCTCTGCAGCATCCATCCGGTATTCATCTGGCTAGCATCCTTGCAGCAAACAGCAAACAGCTTAGTCAGCTTCAGCACGTTATCGCAGTCGAAGCACATGGCTCATCAGAGCTCTGCTCCGTTGCAGCCACCAATGGTCAACAGAGCTGAGTTGCTGCCGCCACCAGGGAATGCTGGAGCCTTCACTACCAAGCAGCTGATTGGCAGTTGGATCAGCCTCCTGGAATACCACCGATCAGCTGATCTGGGTGGCAGGGATCACTGCCGCCTATCATTGCCATTCACCGCCGTTTGCAGCTGCTGCCATTCAGAAATTGGTGGTGATCAGCGGCACTGGCGCCAATCCCCATCACCTAGGACAGCTGATTGGCAGTATTCCAGGTGGCCTATCCAACTGCTGATCAACTGCTCAGCAGCAAAGATTCCAGCGTTTCCCAGTGGCAATGAACCCCCGCTCCCCCACTGCAATATTCACTCTATAAGACACACAGACATTTCCACCCACTTTTTTAGGGGGGAAAACTGTGTTTTATACTATGAAAAATACGGTAATTTATATGTTGACATGACATATACAATGGAAGTTTTCAATAAGCCATTTTTCCTTGCCTTATGTGTGGTTTTTATGTTTTTTTTGGGGGGGAGGGGTTGAGAGAGATGGGGAAATTTTTATCTTCTTCAGAGAAATAACAGATATGTTACTATGTTCTACATGACTTAAACAGGACCATAAATCCTTCCTTCCTCCTAAGTATTGACTTAGTAGATGCATTTGTCTTCTTATTCCATCATAGTTATTCTGCGCCACATACTTATAACAGATTGCAGCATGGCATAGAAGAGTTAAAGACACAATAAGCATTTTTCTAATCTCTGACATTAATGGTCCTACTTTATTTTCCAGATGAATATATCTGGATAGTTCATTAGATAGAATGTTTTGGTGTTGCTGATCCTTTTAAAATTTAGGATGACAGTTGTGTGATCTTCCATATACTTTTATTCAGAAGGTCCAATCAATTGTAAAAGAAACTACAACAATATTGATAGATAAATCAAAAGTCACTTTAAAGTGCTAAAATAAATAGCAGTGAGTGTTTCAAGTATATGTATTGAGAATGTTAGGCATGAAATTAATTTTCCAGTGCAGTCTGTAATATAATACAACCTTTTTCCATTTGCACATAGCAAACAATAATGATAAAAAGATAAAATATTTGCTACTATTGAAAAATAGTATCTTGGAAAATAACATTCTTAGAATTACCGTATATAAATAATAGGCATTCTTTGCAAAAAGAAAAGCACAAACCTTTGGGCCAAATGGAATTTATTTATTTTGTATTGCTTGTCTTTTATCCTAACGTCTTCTCTGAGAGTTCAAGACAGCTTACACAGAGATTTCCACTAATGTTAAACCCATAATTAAACCCTATAAGCAGAGGTGGGATACAGCCAGTTCGCACCCCTTCGGGAGAACCGGTTGTTAACTTTCTGAGCAGTTTGGCAAACTGGTTGTTGGAAGAAATCATAAGGGCAGAGAACCGGTTGTTAAATTACTTGAATCCCACCACTGCCTATAAGGTAGATGAGACTGAGAAAAATAAAATGACTGGTGTGAAATCTCTAACTCTCTATGGACAAATAAGAATTTGTTTCTGGATCTATCTGAAAGCCAGCACTGTATCTCTGATGTTTGGAAGGTACATCTACACAGTCAGATGCCATATTGTTCCATTAACATTGGACTAACCTGTGAACTGTAGGACAGATGTCAGTAGCAAACTTTCTGGAACAGTGATAGTGGTGAGATCACTTTCTGCACAATCATTATTGTAATATCCAGTTGAGAAGCTGCAACCTAGCCATGCTATTAATATGAGATCTTAATTAAACATTTCATGGAAGTAAAAATAAGAGTCTAGTAAGAATATCTTACTTCTTGCCATTTTAGCAGGCTATTATTGAAATAAATTGGAAGAGATAGTATGTTCTGCTGTACCATTTACTCAATCTTTTCTTAGAATCCTTTTATCACTGAGTCTGCTTTTTTTGCTCTTTCCCAACTCTCTAAAGGTTCAAGAGGCCTACAGAACATTACAAAATAGTAAGAAATAGGAGAAAACAGGCAAGTAATGATATAGATCCAGAGAAAAATGTTCCAATAATCCTCTAAGGCAGGGGTGTCAAACTCAAGGCCCGCAGGCTGAATCCAGCCCACAGGATGCTTCCAAGGGACTGCCTTGGAAACAGAGAAGGACCGACCTGCAGTGCCTCTGCCATCAAAAATGGAGCTTCATGTTCACTGGCAGAGGGCTGCAGGAAGCCATTGCAGTCGAAAATGGAGCTCTCCCTGGTCTTGCCTTCCTCCACTGGAGATAATGGATTCTTGCCAGCCCCGCCCACCACAGGTGTCCCCAACATGAGTGACGTCAAGCTGACCATGCCTCCTAGTCACCACCACCCTGAGATCAAACACAACCCTGATGTGGCCCTCAATGAAATCGAGTTTGACCACCTGCTCTAAGGGATGCATCACCCATCTAAGGACTCCTTAAGTATCATTGGGAGAAACCACAACATTTTGGGGGAGGATATTGTTCCAAAGGACAAGTCTTGAAACCTGAAAAGCACACTTTCTGGATCATTGCAAATGCCATTATTTAATTGATGGGATCTGAAATGCACCCATTCTGTCCCAATTTATGGAATAGGCAGAAACTATCAGAGATAGACAATTTATATGATAATCAAGCCCTACGCTTGAATGTTTCATAGATGGATAAGCAGCTCTTTGAGTTGCAACCGGAAGCCAACTGGCAACCAGCACAAATTGTGGAGCAATGGTGTTACATGAGTGTTCTGAAACATGGCTTTTATTCCCCCTATCATTGCATTTTGGACTGGCTGTAAATTCTGAGCATTCTTCAAGGAAGGGCAACTTCCTGTAGAACACAGTGCATAGTCCACACATGAGGTGACTATGGAAAAAATGATGGTCTGAAAGGCCTCCCACTTCAGGAATGGGTGCAGCTGACATATCAGATGGGTCTATGCAAAGATCTTCCTCACCACAGCTCAGCAAACCACTACAACACTTATGAGAGTTGTAGCATCCTGTGGTTAGATTATCATGATTTGCAATCTTTCCTACTGGCTTTCTACTAGCAAATAGCAGGGAAAGTTGCAAGTTGTCTGGGTAAGACTTCCACATTTGTGCACCCTTCTTAAGCCTTCTGCGCCTGCATAGCACCTTACCAGCCATTTGTACAACCTCCTTGAGCTTTGCTACACCTCCCTCACCACTCTCTCATTCAGCAGCAGTTATCCCAAGCCCTGTTACACTCTTGATATGCCTCCCCACAGCTTGCAAATGCTCCTGAACCTTGCTACACTCACACCATACTCCCCCACCACTTATATACCCTCAGGCAAATTCCTTAATTCTCAATACACTTGCACTCTAATCCTCCATAGCCACTAGTGCACCCTCATGCTCTCTCTCCCACTCAACACAAACCCTACTACCCTAGTGCCATGCTTCTCCTCCATTTGCACAGCCTTGCATTCTTTCTTCTAACCAGCAGCTGCCACTTACCTATCTGCCTGCCTCCTTGCTAGTTGCCTAGGACTTCCTATTAACTTTGATTGTTGGGCACCAGCAGGAAGTTAAAAAGAGGTGCTCACTTAAAGACCCACAAACCTTGCTTAATGGCAACAGGAAGTACAGGGATTACTGTTACTGAACAACAGTCATGTGATGTTGTGTTTTATGACCACATTGCTTAGTGGCAGAAATTTTGGTCACCACTGCTGTCCTAACTCAGGGAATACTTATATATATTATCTTCATACAGACATAGATAAATACATGAAAAAAATATTTCCATTAATGAGGAACCAGGGGAAAAGTTTTTCTTAAATTCTAGGTAAAGTGGGATCAGAAAATAGTAGGAAAAATATATTTATTGCTGGCCATTAGGGCATTAAAATTCATCATAAAATTGTTTGTATTATGTGTAGTAAAGGGACGTTAGGAGCAGTTATTTGCTAGAATGCCTGAACTCTTTCATCTAACTTTAATGTGAACATCATAGAACAGCATACAGAAAATCAGTAGACAAAATTTCTTCCTGCAGCAGGTAGGGGTTTTGCCTTTATATTTATCTTTTTTTATAGCTTGTAGGTCATTCAGAGTTGACTTAGGGGCAGCATATAAATTTAATAAATAGTACAAAGTTAAATTGGATAATCCTAGTCCAAGAAATCCTCTTTATTTTGCATCTTGGAGCAATTATACAGTATTTAATTGTTGGTTTCCTATCTTTCATACAAATCTAGAAATATGAGCCATTTTTTAAAAGGTAAATCATTTGTCAATATTGGTATAGTTTGAAATAAAAATAACATTCTAGATAAAACATTCATCTTAATAGCATAGATTCTATCCAACAGTGACAATTCTATCTTATCCCATCTTGCTAACGGTTCTTAATAAGATTCCATACTTTAACATAGTTATTCTGGAACAACATGTAAGTTCATATTAATTAATATAACCCCTTTTTTCAATTTTACACCAGGTTTCTTCATCAAATGTTTTGGTCTTGTATGTTCAATTTTTTAATCACTATCTTTGTCTTATCTATGTTAAGCAAACTGCTAATTTGCTTGTCTTCTCCTACATTTCTATTTAACACTTCCAGAACTAAACTAAAAGGTGAATATGACAAGAAACACCTTTATTGTCTCCCTTTCTGTAAGTCACATGGTTTAGTCAAATCACCTTTAACAAAGATACATGTCTTCTTGGAGATATTAATTGACTTAACTCCTTGCAAAAAATTCACCCCAAAGTCCATATTTTCCACAAAAAATCAGTTCATGCTTTTTAATAGTCATTATTCAACAATGAAATTGGTCTATAATTAGACCGTTGTTAGAAGCCAGATCTTGTCTTTCTTTGGTAAGTGATGTTTGCCTCTTTCCAAGAATTTCATATAGTAGACCCTTGCATAATAAAATTTATCATATTTTTTTTAGTGAAATTGAAAGTTGATCCTCAAAACATTTGTAACATAAACACAAAAATCTATCTGGTCCTGGTGCTTTTCCCCTGCTTTAATTTTCTTTATAGCTTCTAGATTTTAAAAGTTGTTATAGGGCTGTTTATGATTCTTTTTTGAACTTGGGTAAGCTTTGATAATTTCTGTTTCTTCAAATAATTATCAATCTCTTCCACAGAAACTATAATTCCGAAATAAAAAAGAAATCAGAAGAAGAATTGCAAACTAGTCTAGAAGAATTAAAAGAAAATAAGGTAAATTATCTTATTTTCACCAACAGACTACCTTTTTATATCAACTTAAACTTTTACAGGAACAACTCTCAAAGTTGTTTGATATGGTTGGCTTATGACCTAAGAAAAAAAGAAAATGATATTAAATATTCAAGAAGGTAATTCAACTCAAGTAGATAATGCAAGCATGCAAAAACCTTTTCATGATTATTATTCAAGTGTATATAAGAATGATAGGTATGTTTTCAATTTTTCTCTGAAG
>JANHZT010005324.1:218586-233417 GCA_032468215.1 Stegonotus admiraltiensis
TTCTTATGTACAGCAACGGGTGATTTATTGTTTATGTTTTTTTTAAATATGTTTTGTTTTTTAAAAATTAATAAAAAAACAATAAAAAAAGATTATTTGCTGGCTTGCCAATCCCTGAGGGTTTCTGTTAGTTACACTTGATATGATTGCTCAGGTACCTTCCCTTAAATGTTGCCATCTAATGGGACCTAACCTAAGCATCATGTTTTGCCCTTTGGAAAATCTTTCCCTGATATCCCATAGGCACCTACCCTCCCATCCTTCTGAGAAGCCTTGAAAAACTAGCTTTTTCCACAAGCACTATGGAAGTTGAGTCTGGAACCCAGTTAAGTTCTTGGCAGATATTTTATATTCGGGATGCCAGGAGTTTCTGCGTTGGCTTTTATTAAGTTTTGCTTTCTTTTGTTTTTGCTGTTTTTATTGTTGCTTATGAGCTGCCCAGCATTACATTGCATAAGATGGGTGACTAGTTTAAATACGTACATGCATACTACATTGCAATACATTACATTTTAAATAAATTTTTCCATTCACTTTTTCATTAATTTAGAGTTTGTTTTAAATACATTTATGAACAAATAGATAAATGGAGAGCATGAGGAAATATGCTGAGCCTGAGTGAAGGATGAATAGTAGAGAATGAAATGACAAAAGTTTGGGGAAATGAATCCAAAGCTTGCCCTGTGTCATTTGTGCCCACATGTCTTTTATATTTGTGGTTTTTCACTGCCAATGGCCATAACATGGCAATATCTTTAAGGAAGAGACTGGTTTCTGCTCAGTTAGCTTCTTTTATATGCTTAGCTTTTGGCTAATTGTGGTCCTCCTCAGTTAAAAGCAACCTTGATGAAGCAAGATGATGCAAATAGATTTGGTTTCCTAGAAGAGATAAACAAGTGTTTGTTCTGCTGTGTGTTCATTTACTGGTGTTTTTCTTCCTGATACAGGCAAGTGGCCAAACATTAAAAGGACATTAAAACATTATACCTGTCTTAAGGCAACCATGTTAAGCAGGGGCATTGCTAACCAATCAGTATGTTCAGTATTTAGGATTCTCAAAGAATATTTTTGTGCCAGAGTTAAGAGAGAAACTGCTTGCAGTTGAAGGGGAAGCTACTTCTCATACTTCTCTGTCCCTTTCTTTGATGTTTACATTTTTTTAATTTACTGGCCATCTGGGAAGGGAAATGGTGCAGCTCACTCCCTTCTGTTGCCTCTGTACTGAGCACAGCAGAAATGCCAGCAGCTGGGAATAATATACAATTAAAAAGAAGGAGGAGAAGAAAATAAAGAATAGTACAGGGAAAGCATGGTTTCCTCAGTTCAAGTCTTCCAAAAGTGTGCTATGAATTCATATTAACATCTTGTCATCCCAATCAAATTCTTCCTCCTGCCCCACTTAAACATGTGGTAGGGCTTGTATGTATAAGGAAAAAATGGGGGGACCTTCTAAGACTAGGAGGGAAAGATGGATGCATTTTTCATATGGCTAGAAAAATCAAGGAAAAAAGCCACAGCTAGATGTGATGTCAGTAGATGTTTAACAGAGAGATCTTCATGATTTTGGTGGTCAGCAAAGTGCTTGTAGGAGGCCTGAGCATGGTCTTGTTTATCCTAGATAGGTACTGGGTCTTTGGAGAAAACAAGAAGTCTATGGAAGTGGGAAAAGCTAGAAAGAATTTAGCAACAACTATGAGTAGGATCTGTAAGTAGCATGAAGTAGTGAGAATTGAGCAGTGGCATGCACTAAGTTATTATGAGAAAACTCATAATTCCACAGTAACATGAAAGTTTCCATATGTTAATAAGCCGATTTTGTTAATGAAACAAGAGACATGGAACCTATCCTGCTTATCCAAAATTTCTAGCCTATTACATTATATGGGCAGGAGATAGAAACTCAAATGTCTGAACCTTGATTTCACTATAAAAAAATAGGGCTTATATTTAATATATTGCATTCACTAGAATTATTTCATAATGGATTCATTATCTTTGCTACAATAAACTTGGAAGACCTTGGAAATTTATTGTTGCAGTTTCTTACCTAAACCACCAAGAGAAAATAAAAGATAAAGGGGCAGGCTTAGTATCTTTGTGGTAGTTAATGTAGTAGCAAGGATATTGTTTAGGTAGCCATTTCTTGTTCTCCACTGTATGTAAGGATTAATGAAACTTTACATCCAATGGTGTCAGCATTGTAGCAAATGCTGTATCCATGGCTGCAGTATCTTCTGTTAACTAGTTACAGAATATGGAACTGAAGATCCTGGAAATATGAGATTTATTGTCATGTCTCAGAACATAATCTGATAAATAAATAAAACAGATCTATCCAGAAATGTTTTGTGAATTTTAAACCTCCATCATAAATTAGGTATCAAACAAACCTCTTGAATTAACTACCTCAGGGGTAGGTGGGATGTCACAACATGGAATATAAAGTGAGTCATATTAAAAAAAAATCAGCTACAGTATATGTAACTTTGGAATGGGTCTTTGAGAAAGTTCAAGGAAACTGCATCCCAAGAGGGAGAGGAACAGGTGCAACAGTCCATAAAGTTTGCCAGATTGAAGACTGATCTAGCAACAAATACAACATATAGACATTTCTATGCTCTAGAATGCTCCATGGCTCCAAAAGTTATGGAGAAGGAGATAGGTTGTCTTAACTGGTACCAGCAGACCATGGTAGCAGAACTGAAACTGAGTATCATCTAAAACTGTTGTTTTGCCTTCTATAACTTGCTTCTATGAAGTTTCAACCTGCTATACATTAATTTTGTATTGTATTTACAATTCACAGTCTATTAATTAAACAGGCTTCTCTGCTTAATAGTGCATACAATGTCCTTGGGCAATTATCGACAATTCTCCTTTGCCCTAAAACTTTAGGGCAAACCATAGAACCTATCTCCACCCCCACTAGACTACTGATTTGCCCTCCTACAATTTTATAGGGCACAATGGATGCATTAGAAAAGCAAATGCATTAGGAAAGATCCTTCAATGTCAAAAATGATGAGATATTCCATTAACATGTTAACTTCTTTCAGAAAAAAAAACCTAATGGAGGTTAGGATTCTTATTGTGCGCCTGTGTATATGTGTTGCAGATTTTGATTTAATAAGAAATCTGTGACTATAAATGGAAACAATGCCTATTCATACTTTTGTTATGCAGTTAACCTGTTATCTACCAGATTTCTAATTAGACACTGATATCCACTTGATCAGACTCTTCAGATAATCTCTCTTACCCTATCTTTGCCCTGAACAGTTTTTTATTTATAAACATGCACATCACAATTATGTCCTTTTCTTACTTGGGTAGATAGCCTCGTATGTTCAGAATATTCCAGTATCCATTTGCTTACAGTGAAAGAAACAATAATGTTCTGGACTACTCATAAGGCCATAGGCATCATGTTAAATAGGCATCAAAACAACATTACTTTCTTCACAGCCAAGATTTGAAATGACACAAATAGAAGCATACAAGAACTGAATTGGAATTAAAATCACTGAATTTCTAGTTTTTGCATTCAACAAGTTAATTAGAATATATGGTATAAAAAGCATTACTAAAACTTTATTTAATCTTTTGGGGGGGGGGTTTCCTTCAAAGAAAAACAAGTGATATCAAAGCATGAACTCAGACATCAAGTAAGGATCTGTTGATGTGAAATCAATCTAAATGTTGGTACACGGGCTGATTTTGTATTACATGCAGTGTCTATAAATTTGATGGCCTGTGTTGGAGAGATTGATTTGTATCAAGGAGACACACATTTCCTCTCATCCTGCAAATGTTGAAACCCCATTTGTTTTCAATTGCTCTCTATACCAAGAATACCACAGAGGTATCTGATTATTTTAATCTCTCTCTCTCCCCCCCACCCCTCTCATCATCATCATCTCTCATCTCTCATCTATCTCTCATCTATCTATCTATCTATCTATCTATCTATCTATCTATCTATCTATCTATCATCTAATCTATCTATCTATCTATCTATCTATCTATCATCTATCTATCTATCTATCATCTATCTATATCTAACATCTCTCTCTCTCTCTCTCTCTCTCTCCTGTATGCTGCCCCTTCATCAGAGGTGACTCTAGGAGGCATGCAGACATTAATTAAAATGCACTATAAAACATGAAAATGATAAAGAATCTTAAATTTAAAAATTCAATTAAAATAAAATTAAGCAGGATGGAATAGGCTGGAGCAGAGATAAGAATATATTGAAATAGGCCTTCTTAGGGAATAATTAAAACAGTTTATTGGTAAAACCAGTAAAAAAAATAAATCAACCAAAATACAGACATTGAACAGAAGAAACAAGACATTATACATGATAGAAGACACTGGTAAAACTGAAAGAGCAACATGCAACTTAAAATGCTGGTTAGAATATATTATTTCAAACAGCCATGAGAAAGAAATTGCATTGCTATACCATGCAGTATAGCAAAATAAGCTGACTTCCATAGGAAGAAGTGCAACAACTATAGTGTTGCTAAACGAAAGACCCTGTGTGAAAGAGACAACCTGACTGAGCCTTATAGCTATTATATTAGCAGTGATGATACACAATTGGTTGTTTACAATAATGTAAAGGTGTAACAATTTTACTGTCAAGTGAAGCTTAATATATTATTTATTTATTTATTTATTTATTTATTTATTTATTTATTTATTTATTTATTTATTTATTTTTCAATTTATATACCGCCCTTCTCCCTAAGAACTCAGGGCGGTGAACAGCCAAGAGCATAAAACACAAACATTACAAAAGTTAAAAAACAATTAAAATAATTAAAAAATAATTTGGCCAGACAATGTAAAAACCCAATTTAAAATCCCAATTAAAAAACAATTGAACTTAGGCCAGCCCAGCTTGTTGAAAAAAGAGGGTCTTCAATGCACGGTGAAAGGAGTGCAGGTCCGGGATCCTCCTTATCTCCGGGGGCAACTCATTCCAAACAGTTGGAGCTCCCACAGAGAGTGCCCTCCCCCTGGGGGTCGACAGCCGACACTGTCTGGCCGACGGCACCCCAAGGAGCCCCTCTCTGTGGGAGCGTACAGGTCTATGGGAGGCTGTTGGAGGCAGAAGACGGTCCCGTAGATATCTAGGCCCTAAGCCATGGAGTGCTCTAAAGGTGGTAACCAATACCTTGAATCGCACCCAGAAGACCACCGGCAACCAGTGCAGCTCGCGCAGGAGAGGTGTCACATGGGAGCACCACGCCGCTCCCAAAACCACCTGCAAGGCCACATTCTGGACTAGCTGGAGCCTCCGGGTGCTCTTCAAGGGGAGCCCCATGTAGGGAGCAGTAATATTGATCTAAAGAAGGAAAATAACAGCAATCACTGGCAGAGAGAGAAAAAATGATGTTCCAGACAAATAGCAATGATAATGCACTAAGACCAATATGAAAAGTAGAAAAAAATGGGGAAACTGTAGTAATTGACATAACAGTACCTCTGTTACATATGGCATCTTAATAATCATGTTACACATTATCATAGCATCTCCATTCATCACTGGAGGGGCATGACCAGGGCTTACTAAATTCTCATATCGTTTACAGAGGAAAGTGGTTTGACTCCCCAAATATCAGATAATTCAAAAATTAGAAGGCTACTAAATCACACCTATTTTGTTTTAGTTACTTAATTTCATGAACCAGTATTTTTATAATATGACATGGTATTATTGGGAGTGTGTGTGAGGCTCTAAAGAGTGTCAGTGTCTACAAAGAAATATTATTCTGTTACCAGTATAAAGTGACTTTCTGAATGGCCATTTAAAAAAAAACACACACATTAGAATTCAAAACATTTCACTTCATAGTAAGTTTTATAGGGGTATGTTTATGCATTGCTCTTACAACAAATGGCTCTTACTTTCTAAAGAATGCAAGGAAAAGAGTTAGGAGCAATATACACAGGGGCTGCAAGCAAATGTTTTAGTGAGGAAGTCCAGGAAAAAAAAGCACAACTGTGAGTATTAGCTCTGTCTTTATTGTTAGGTTACATCAGGGGTGAAATCCAGCAGGTTTTGACAGGTTCTGGAGAACTGGTAGCGGAAATTTTGAGCAGTTTGGAGAACCAGTAGTGAAAATTTTGAGTAGTTGGGAGAACTGGCAAATACCGCTTCTGGCTGGCCCCAGAGTGGGGTGGGAATGAAGATTTTGCAATATCCTTCCCCCAGGAGTGGGGAGGGAATGGGGATTTTGCAGTATCTTTCCCCTGCCATGCCCACCAAGCCACACCACGCCCACCAAGTCATGCCCACAGAACCAGTAGTAAAAAAAATTTGGATTTCATCACTGGGTTACATTAACAAAATTTTATAACATTGAAACCACATGGCCATGGAAATTGTCTTCGGACAACACTGGCTCCCTTGGCCAAGAAAGGAAAATGAACACCATGCCCTAGAGTTGAACATGACTAACAGGGAAACTTTTACCTTTGTATACTGTATTAAATATAAAACTCATAATCTTTATCTGTCAAAATTAATATTGTGTGTTCCTTTATAGCCCAGCTTTTTTTATTGTTTGCTGCTACAGTATGTAATATTTTAGATTCTATATTCCCCTTCACTTACTGATCATTAGTTTTCTGTATGTGTATTTTCAATACTGAGGTAAGTGTTGTTTCTAACCTTATTTTTATGTGCTATATCAGAATATTAATATCCAAGAGCAATAATTATTTCACCATTTATCTCCAGATAAACAATGTTTTATTCTCACTATTTGTTATAAAAAAATACATGCTGTCTTAAACAAGTGGAAAGTTATTCAACTCTGACATTTTCAGCTTGCAGGAAACCATTACAATTGGATGTGCTTCCTTATAACTAGCCAGATGTTTTGCTAGCTGCAGGGTGTTTTCAGCAATAATAATTAATAATAGAGAATCTCCATACAACATTCATTATACAAAATACAAATAAGTTGATGCTGTAAATAAAATGGCTAGCACTTTCAACTTTGTCCTTAACTTTTCCCCCTAATGCCACCTGCCAGCAAAAATCATGTATTTCTAGAAATGGAAGGGAAAGATTTAATATGCTTAATGCTGCTTTTTCTTGTGTAATTCTAATTATGTGTGGAATTAATATCCCCAAAGTGGGCTGAATTAATGAAATTCTGAACTTGATGTGGCTATTGGTGCCCAAGAATGTTATTTATCCACAAATGTCAGAAGATTGTGAAGAGCAACAGATAAACTAGTGCAGATAAATTTATACCATCCAGCCAGGTTTTTTTTTTAGTAAAGACTGTAGTGATTCCTGCTATATCTGAAAATTCAATGTGATAAAATCCACACAAGAACATTGATAAAGGCAGAGGAAATAACATAAAGGAAGTAATAGCTATGTTAATCTCCACCTTTTTAGAATAGAGAATTCTGGAAATGGTAATGGCAATGCATAATATGCAGAAGCCTTCTTATAGCTATGGATTATGCAACTCATTCTACAATATTTCTTAGCTCTGTTTTCCTAAGTCTTCCTCGTCCATTGATTGTACTTGGACTCCTGGGGATAGTTAATTGACCATAAAGAAATAACCAGGACACATGAAGATAGTTGGGCAAAATGATAGTTCCCCTGAAGCTTAAACTACTAGGTATTTTTTAAAATAGGAGAACAATCTAATTCACTACTAGGGCAGTATATTGTTAGAATCGTGAACAGGAGTCACAGAATAATGGGATTGGAAAGGACCTTGCCAAGGGCATGAATGCTCACACATCCAAATAAATAGCTGCTCAATCTTAATAACTGCAAAGTTATAACTCCCATAACGTTACTTATTCAAAAGGAAATAGTTTTCTCATCATTTCCTTCCCTGTTTTGAACTGTATTTCTCTTCTGTAACATACACCATCTCGGTATGGGCTTCTGATTTTTTTTCCTTTTGTGAAAACAGATACAAAATAGGAATTAAACAATTCAGCCTTCAGCCAGTTTCCATCACTTCAATGCCATCTTCTACAATCAGCAGATAGATTGATTCCTAGACTGTCCTCCTGTTGTGCACTTTTTGTTATTTTGTTTGTTCGTTGGAAGCTTCAGATCATTAATCTTAGCCTCCCTATAAGAATCTTATTCTTATAGATTCAGCCTATCGATATTCTGCTTTGATTACATGCTCTTCTTCCCATTTTTAAACTTGTCTTTTTTTTGTTGCTCAAAAATATATTTATGCAAAGTTTCATCAGGTGTCTCCCATTTTATTTCTTCTTTGGTATCAGTTGTGTTTGAAGCTTAATGGTTTCATTTTTAAACTTTTCTGTACCTTGTGAATTGTTTTTCTTTTCTGTTCAGAAAGCGATCTCTTCCATCTGTTACAGAAGAGCTCCTTGTTCCAAAAAGCCTTAGTGCCATCCAAGTCGAGAAGTCATCATGTGTAGAGTTCAACATGCAGCTCTAATGAGTTTGAAATCTGATACTGGAGAAACTGGGATATAATGTGGAAGTCTTTGCATCTACACATGAAGGCTTCTTTGCTTCACACTGTTGTGGTGTACTTGTTGATGACCAGCTCATCACTGTCATAGAGCCATTTACAGAAGACACATTATTCATAGGTGCTTGAGTCTTGTGTTCTGTACATGTTTATATCAAAGGCTAGAATAATTAAGCCAACCCTTTTGGTTTCTACATTATTTCCCTCACAGAAACACTCTTGCTACTCCTTGGAAAAGAAATCATCTGGCCTTCTGCAGAGTAGATTCAAACTAGCATAGATTCATAGAGTGCAGTCAGTGATCTGTGACAACCTTTGATCTTTTGCCACTACAGGTTTTTTTTTTTGCAAACTTTCAGAACTGTTTTCCCTGGTTAAGTGATCATGCCAAATTGCCTGAGGAAATTCTGTAATGCAACCTGAAAGCTCTATAGTTTTCTCTGTGGATGTGGAGTTTAGTACATCATTTAACAGAGGAGAGTTTAGAAAACCTTCTAAAAGTATTACATTAAATCATTGTTCTACACCCTGTTTTAAATCATTTATCACCAATGGTTGGTTGGTTGGTTGGTTGGTTGGTTGGTTGGTTGGTTGGTTATTTATTTATTTATTTATTTATTTACTTACTTATTTATTTATTTATTTGATTTATAGACCGCCATTCTCCAAAATAGGACTCAAGGCGGTGTACAGTTAGAACAGGAAGCAAATACAAATTAATCAATTTCAAGGATAAAATAAATAGTTTTGGTTCAAATTAAAACCCCAGATAATCTATTTCAATTTAAATCTGTCTGACGGGATTATGGTTCCAATAGCTGCTGATATCATAAATGGCATTTCTTATAGTTGTATTATATAGTACTATATTGTATTAAGTTGTACAATAAGTAATTGCTGAGTAGTGTTTTTTCTTATTGCTTTATCGATTTCCAGCTTTTTGTGCTTTCAAAATTAAATTGTTTTAATAAAGGTTGTTCCCATGTCTCCCAACATTTTGGTTTTTCCTAATCCTGTCTCGAACTTGAGAGCTGCAACTGTGCAAAGCAGTCTTTCATTGTGATATACTTCGTGTCTCATTGGTGATATAATCAGTGTCTACTTGTCACAGGTGCAAAGAAGATGGCCCATTATAAACCATGTCAGCAATTGCTTCAGCACCTTCAAACATAATTTAAAAGCTGGCAGCTTTGTCTTGCTATAGGACAGCAACATCATTCAAGAGGAAAAGATATCTTTTGGTTGTGTAGCTTCTAGTTATCCAAGAAAATTTTACAGTTCATCCTACTTTAAACACTAAGAAAGACAGAGTTTATAAACTCAAGTAAACAGCGTTTTCAATATTGAGTGAAATTTTAGATCATAGCAGGATTCCTTTTTCACAGGAATTTCTACTAAATATTCCTGGAATATTACAGGCTACTCTCACTCTTGTTCTTAAAAAAAATTAATGGGAATCTATCTTAACCAAGGCTTTACCCAATATTGTACACATTTAAGAGTGGTGAAGGCCTTTGGCACTTTCATGCGGTCTTACACACAGAATAATTTTCTAAGCAAATGAAGTTTTGTTTCTCTTTACAAGAATTCGAATGTATTTCAGAATCAAAGACAGCATTGATTAATTCAATACAGTGGTTTATCATAGCTTAGAATTTGACAAAGAAAATAAATATATAATCAGTCCCTTCATCAATATAATGATAATGCATACTAGTGTGAAAATATATTAAACTACCAATATACCAAGCCTTGACAAAATAATTATTTATATGGGGCAACCAGGCAAGAAGGAAGGAATTGCTTTAAATATTTAGTTGGACATTGGGTACATTTTCTTTTACTCTATTTACCTCATAATATGTGTTTCTCTTTCTGTTCTTGAACTAAAATGTGATACCGTATTCTATTATTTTGCAAATATATCTATATTTCAATTATTTGTTATAAAAATGTATAATTGATATAATATATATCCAGTTATACTTCAAAGAGAACTTTCTGTATGCTACTATTATTGCACCTAAGGTCTTCTTAGAACTCTTTATAATTTTGTAGATAACTGTTATAATATATATTAAAAAAAGTACACCCTCAATGAATGGATCTGTAAACATCTCAAATTGTTCAGCTTGTAGATTTTTCCCTAACACTGAAAAATATTGCAGAGTTCTTTCATTCTGTATGATTCATTTTAGGATTTGAAATCTTTCAAACACATTATATTTAATAAAAATAGCAATTACTCTTAAGAATTTCTAGCTCTTTCTGTGAATCTAATTCATACCTTTCCATACTGCTTTGCCAGATAAATATATGTAGTTTTTAAGAACTATAAATTGTACATTTCCTTGACTATCATTTTGTTACAAATAAATTTCCCACAATGCCAGTTCTTAAACATAAATTTTAATGTGGTGTGGAACATTCTTTAGTCATTCTTTAGTCATCTGGCAAACTGCAGTTTGGAAGAGACATGGGAAAAGTAATCCATTAGGTAGCTGATGCCAGAAGTATAGTAGCTGCTAAGGTTTACTTAGTCCTTGTCTGCCCTTTATTGTTTACAAAAGAGAGAGAAATGGAAAAACATCCACGCAATGAAGAGAAGAGTACTCTCTCAGGCATCATATAATATTTCAGAGGATTTGATAGAAAGACAGTGCCAAACAGCATTCCATCTTTTAACTCTTTTAGGCAAACTGCTTTTAAATACATACCAAAACCAAGTGCATTCCTAGCCTCAAGCTTTGTAAGTACAATTCGCTGCTTCTAGCCATGCTACATACTTGGATCAATTTTCTTCTCACTATCTTTCTGTGGACTCAATAGCTAAGTCCGAATTAACCATATTATCTGTGGGCCATCACATTTGTTTCCTAGTTTCTTCATTCCATACCACTCCTGGTGTCTTTAAAGGTTTCACCCTTTGCTGTTCTATATTGCTCATCCATCCTTCTTCAATGGGAACTAGATTTTTATTAGACTCTAAACTAACATCTACTCAGGTTCTTATCCACAAAGTGAGTACAAACTATCTCCATGCACCTGTATTATGCATGGAGATAGTAAGATAGGAAGCACCAATGAGAAGCTGTGACTTAGAGAGGCTCATCACAAGCATGCTAAGCTACATTACATTAAGTACATTTATGAGAAATTCCTTTTTTTATGCTATAAAGATTGGTACAATGATAGACACTACTGAAATATATTCAGTGTTTCTTCCAAGAGGAAAGTTAATTGTGTGTATGTGTTTCAAGTCTCGTTTGTGATGAATCAATGCATAATTAAAATAAATTACAGTCATTATCCAGAAGTTGAAATGGTGAAAGATTTTTTAAAAGATCAGATTTCCTTGTTTATCTTTCCTAATTTGTCTTCTGTATAAAATCTATGAATATGACCTATCATTGTATCTTGCAATATATGGAACAGATGAATTCTGTTCAATCACAAAAATAAAAGCATACTTTTACTGTTCCAGCTTAGTCTGAAGTCACTGTATTTTTTTTCCAATCAGTTCTTTTTTGAAGAAAAAATATTTGATATGAGATAATTGGCCTGATTTAACAAACAATGAAGCTTCAGTGCATTCAAGGCTGTTTTGCTATAGAGTTTTTTTTAATCTATAGATACCAGTAATGTTATACCAGTAATGTTTCATTTTATCTCAGGTAAGTGTACCAAACAAAAAGTCTTTGGGTATGGAATCTGGTTAAAGGTAAAGATTCCCCTCGGACATATGTACTAGTTGTTCCCAACTCTAGGGGGCGGTGCTCATCTCCATTTCAAAGCCAAAGAGCCAGCGCTGTCTGAAGATGTCTCCATGGTCATGTGGCCAGCCTGACTAAATGCCAAAGGCACACGGAACCCTGTTACCTTCCCACCAAAGGTGGTCCCTATTTTTCTACTTGCATTTTTTATGTGCTTTCGAACTGCTAGGAGTTCGAAGCTGGGACAAGTAATGGGAGCTCACGGCACTAGGGTTTCAAACCGCTGGACTGCTGACCTTTCAATCGACAAGCTCAGCATCTTAGCCACTGATCCACTGTGTCCCTTCATTATGTGGTTAGGATATTCAAAAGTCCAGCTATTTTCTTGCTATTGCAAAAACTCCTCTGGATATTCTGGACCTAAGAAGGATCATCAAGCTCAACATCTTAGCCACTGAGCCACCATGTCCCTTAAATCTGGTTATATTAGGCATATATTCATGAAGTTTTCTGGGCAACATTTACACAATGTGCTTTTAGAATAGAGATGTGGAAAGAACACCTTGCAATCACCAGAATGGATTTTTCTTCCTATTTGTTTTCTCCCCTCTGAGGTAGTCTGAAGAGCATTGCATCACATTTGTTTTTAAACTGAGAGGAAAATGCTGAGCCCCAGAATGTGGGGAAGAAGAAAGGAGGAATTTACAACTGAGGGAGTGAAATAACCATCAGGAGGATTTCACCATTCCAATAGCAAAGAAGCTGAAAGAAATATTGCCCGATAGCTTCACCAGTCTGCCAGCAACACTTGAGAGGCTGCAGCTAGCCAGCAGCTGGTAAAACCAGAAAAGGCGGAGAAACTGCCAAACTGTTCAGTTCAGCAGCAATTTAAGATAGTGACTGACAGAACAAGCCAACATGCAGATGGCTAAATGATGACGAGATTTTGATATAAGCTATATAAAAAGGGATGTGGTGTTTCAGTGGCTAAGATGCTGAGCTTGTCAATCGAAAGTTCGGCAGTCCAGCGGTTCAAATCTGTAGTGCTGCATAATGGGGTGAGTTCCTGTTACTTGTCCCAGCTTCTGCCAACCTAGCAGTTCAAAAGCACGTAAAAAATGCAAGTAGAAAAATAGGGACCACCTTTGGTGGGAAGGTAACAGTATTCCATGTGCCTCTGGCGTTTAGTCATGCCAGCCACATGACCACAGAGACGTCTTTGGACAGCACTGGCTCTTCAGCTTTGAAACGGAGATGAGCAACGCCCCCTGAAGTCAGGAATGACTAGCACATATGTGGAAGGGGAACCTTTACCTTTATATATAGATATACACAGAGATGACACTAGAAGGAAAAAATCACAAAACTGCCTCTTCTTATTTTGACCATGTCATGCGGGAGAATTCACTGGAGAAAGCAATTATGTTGGAAGAGTATTAACAAAAGGAAACCAGGCCACGATGGCTGGACACCATCAAAGCTGACACCAGCCAGAGCATAGAACAACTCAAAGAAGCAGTGCAAGATCAGAAGATGTGAGGAGTCTGACCCACCAAGAGTCAGACATGACTGAATAGATATCATATAACTATGTGATGATGCTACTAGTTATGCATGGTTTAGGAATAGGATATAGACACATGTGTTAGTATGAGCATAGGATAATGTAACAGAGGTTTATTAAGTGGTAATGTAGATATTAGAACAGTACATAAAGTTTATTAATTTTTATATAACAAAAGCCTCCTTGCAAACATAAGAATGTGATACCTTAAAAATATAGGTTGGATTCAGGGGTGAAATCTAAATATTTTTGCTACCGGTTCTGTGGGCTTGGCTTGGTGTGGTGTGGCTTGGTGGTCATATGACTAGGTGGGCGTGGCCAGTTTGACGTCATTCACGTCACTCTGCTGTGCATGGGGTGCTTGGAGAGAGAGAGTGCAAGAAGCTTTCCAACCTCTCTCTCTCTCTATGTGCGAGGGAGGGAGTGATCTGAAGCCGAGGCACCCAAACTTCTGGCAGCAGCAGGGCAGCTTCTGAGCAGCCAGCTCCACCTGACCTACTCCCTGAGTCTCGCGGTTCTCCTGCCCCCCCCCAGTTCAAGCAGCAGCTTCTCTGTTCAGCCCCAACAAGCTATGCATCCATGATGCCCGCACCAGCATCCCAAGAGAAGCAGAGAAGATCATCGCTTGCAAGCAGACAAGCAGAGGTAGCAAGTGTCGTCGTGCTGTGGGAAAAATGAGAGGTCCTGTTGTCCCGCAGAGCCTGCCGCAGCTTGAGCGGGGGGGTGGGCAGGAGAACGGCGAGACTCAGGGAGTAGGTCAGGTGGAGCTGGCTGCTCAGAAGCTGCCATGCCACTGCCAGAAGTTTGGGTGCCTCGGCTTCAGATCGCTCCCCCCCTCACACACACACACACAGAGGTGGGAGACCTCTCTTGCTCGCTCACTCTCCAAGCACCCCATTCACAGCCCATTTGAGGAAAGGGCACGGATGGCTGGGTGCTTTTGGCTGCAGAAGGAGGCGCAGAGCAATGGGGTTGTTTTGTTCACCGAGGTGGTGCTTCGGGAGGGCAGGAGGACATGTGCAGCTGACAACTATAATGAATATGTCCACCTGCCCT
>JANHZT010005324.1:240109-252006 GCA_032468215.1 Stegonotus admiraltiensis
ATTTTTACAAAATAAAATAAAAATGAATTATATTGTGAAATGTTCATATTTTTTCCAGTTTTGATGAAGGGTTTCATGAGACTTAAAAACTATTTTAAAGATTTTCTGTAGGGTAAAAAGTTTGAGAAAAGATGATTTAGACTACAAAAAGTAAAACAAAAACTAAAGTATTAATATTACCATTATAAAGGCATACTATTTTTAAACTATATAGATACAATATAAAATAAAATGTTGAACATAATGTTAATGAGATTTACTGAATTGTACTACTGAATACTAAATTGTAAAACACAGTAAAATGGTTAAAACTTAGCATTATTAGCATAGATCTGTGAACTTTGTAACTCTAAAAGAAGAAATTAAGATTTACATTACAACTATACCAGCCATAATATAGTAAAGATCAATACCAATTTAAAATTAAATCTCAGTTGACTTAGACCTTATCACACATATCACAAAGCATAAGTATAGCTAGAGTCTCCCTCTGATCTTCCATCTCTTGCTAGCAATCAGTTACAGCTTTATAAGCTGCAGGGCAACCCCTCTAGCAACTTTATTAGATGGATTATAATATAGTCTCAAAATGTACATCCTGAGAAGAGCGTTTTGAATGTTCCTGTAGAACATACACTAAAGAAGAACATGTTCAATAGAATCAGTTTCTCCAGTCAGATATAAAATCTTATCTTTTCTCAAAAACAGTCAACGGAAGAGTATTGCACACTGCAAACATAAAGACCCTTCTGTATTTAGACACTAGGATATGCCACAGATGCTACTATATACCTGAAGCTGTCAATAATAGGGACACTTGGAACCCTGCTTAGATAATTTTGATATTTTGTGCTTTGACTCAGAGCTGACTTGATCAAATTCCAGGGAGAGTAGACAGTAAGGCAAAAGTCCAACAGAGCTTAAAGAATAGCTTCCAAGCAGACTGAAATGCATTCTCCAAAGTTGAGGAGGATAGGCCCAGAAAGAAAAATGATAGTTTAGTCAGTAATTTAGTGCAAGATATCAATTCACACTAGCCTCTGTAGATAGGCTGGCATTCGTGATACCAAGAAGTAAACAGAATGAGATTGAAGTTGCTCCAATGAGTTAAAGGCAATGTGTAGATCCAACTATAATAGCCTTTTTGCTTTGACTTCTGGTTTGGCATCACTGTGGGACAGTCATAGAGAGCAGGGCTCTGCAAACCCTCCATGTTGGAGGGCCCTTAAGGGGCTAAAGCAGGGGTTTGCAACCTTAAACACTCAAAGAGCCATTTGGACCTGTTTCCCACAGAAAAGAAAACACTGGGAGTCACAAAACCTGGATGGGCATGGCCAACTCAACGTCACTCCCACCCATTCACATGAACACACACACCCCAGCCACACCTATCCAGGTTTTGTGGCTCCTGGTGTTTTCTGTGGAAAATGGGTCTCACTCACTCACGCCCACTCTCTCATTTCTGTTTTTCTCTCTTTTTCCTCTCCCACTCCTTTCTTTCTTTCTTTCTTTCTTTCTTTCTTTCTTTCTTTCTTTCTTTCTTTCTTTCTTTCTTTCCTTCCTTTCTTTTTCTTTTTTCTTTTCTCTACCCCTTCTCTCTCTCATTTGTTTCCCTCTCTTTTCCCTCTCTCTTTCTCTCCCTCCAGCTCTGTCTCAGTTCTCTCTCCCCCTTCTCTCTCTCATTTGTTTCTCTCTCTTTTCTCTCTCTCTCATTCTCTCCTTCCATCATTTTCTCATTTCTCTTTTTCTCCCCTTTTCTCTCTCTCATCTTTCTCTCACACACACATGCATCCACAAGCAGGATACCCTCCTGGGCCAGGATCAGGGTGCAGGCGGCAACTCCTGCTGCCACCACTGCACACTCAGGTGAGTAGCTGGCCACACTGAGCAGGAGAGCCAGAGCTCTTCCCTCCCTGCATCTGGTGGCGGTGGCTGCTCCTTCCCATTGCCCTCCTTCCTGAGCCAACACAAAGGGGACTGCAGCTGGTGCTGAGCTGCCCGTAAAGGACACGGAATTGCAAAAAGCAGCCAGTCATGGGCAGTGCAGAGAAAACACTAGGGGCGCTTCAGCTGCGTGGCTCTGCAAAGAGGCTCTTGTCTTTGCAGGTAGGAGAGCAGGTCATGCGATCAGGTTGGGCCAGTGTCTCGGGGCGGAGAGCAGGTCACGCGACCGCGGCAGGCCAGTGTCTCAGGGCGGAGAGCAGGTTGCATGACCAGGGCAGGCCAGTGTCATGGGCAGAGAATAAGTCATGCAACTGGGTTGGCAGGGAGCTTCAGGAGAGGGGTCAAAGAGCCACATGTGGCTCTGGAGCTGCAGATTGCTGACACCCAGGCTAAAGTCACCCTAAAGGGGTGATAAAGAAAGGAGGGGCATCTTGCAGGTCACAGAGAGAAGCAGATCTCCTGCTTGATCCGAGGCTCCCACCCATCCAATAATGAAGAGGAGAGGCATCCACTATGACTTCCGTGAAGTTGGGACAACTGAAGAAAGAAATGGAGCGGTTCATGAACTGGGTGAGGTGATTTTTCAACTTCTATACTAGAGATCTAATCCCAAAGAAGAGAAACTCCAAAAAGATAGACTCTTTAAAGTGATAAAAAAGCACTGAACAAACATTTAGAGAAAGATTACAGACCTGAAAGAAAGTGAAACCTAAGAGAGAATATAAAACGTTTAAAATACAGAAAGACTGGCCTTGAATATTCTATTGGTAATATCTTGAAAAGGCATTTTAAAGTGCTGGAAATATTTGGTTGATTATTGGAAGAAATTGCTTGAAGAAAATTGGAACAGATTTTCAGCTGTTAGATTGGATGCAACGTTAAAATGCTAGGTGATGTCATCATCTATGGTGAAAGAATATACATTATAATTTTACAAGGCTGGGAATACTCTTGAAATAATCTGAGGATTGGTAAAATAGAGTGGAGACAAACAACACCTGGAAGACTGCACTTTGGCATATTGTTTTATATCCATCTGCTTCATGGCTAAGGAGGAATAAATTCTGAGACTTTTGAAGATTGCTAACTAGAGTGGCTTACAAATACCTGGAATTATCATTGAAATTAAAGAGTTGACTATGTGGTTTATGAAGACATGGGGAAACTTGATGGATCACCTAGGATTATAATTGTTGTCTGATAACTGCATAAAGAGGCAAAAGAAGGAAATTTTTTTTAAAAAAAGACTTTTTGGAGAACTTAGAAGGACTAAACTGAACGGTCAAGGACTATAAAGAACTATTGAGCATCCTGAGGAATAATTTTGAGACTGAGTAAATAGTTTTAATATCGGCTTTTGATGTTATAGACAACCGACAGTTTGGGACTTTGGTAGATTATTGAGTAATCTTTTGACTCATCAAAATAAAACAAAATGCTTTGACAGGGAAAAATAAGTATATTTCAAAAATAAATATTATTGATGTTTCAAAGTATTCATGAAACTATAACAAAGAACCACAGGGAGATAAAGGATTTGATACATGATATAGTTGTGAGACCAGTAAATGTTCAGCAAATGACAGTGAAAAATGAACAGGAAACTCAGGAAATAGAGGAAATAGAAAAAACAGAGGAAAGGATAGAGCAGATAAAACAACAAATGAATCCAAAAGACAAGGAGAAGAGATAATTAAAATGGATGAAATAGATCAGGCTATTATACATTAAGAGATCAAAAAACAGAACTGGATAAACAGAAAGACATTCCTGAAGTAAGGATAGAGACACTGATAGGTGTAGTGAAGGTTTGGCAGCAAGAGGTAGAGATAGAGGAAACATTTAGATCAAATATGAATGATGTATGGAGATACAAAATCCCAAGAGAGGAGTATGGAAAAATGCCAAAAAATCAACAAGAATTGAAATACTAAAATGGGCAAGAGATGATGGATGGAAATAGTAGAATTACCTACTAATATAAGATTTGTTATATTAAGAATTAGAATAGAGGTAGAAATTAGAAAGGGGGGAAATATTATTATGCATATTCCTATATAATATTTTAAAATCAGTATGTAGATGAAAGGATAAGTTGAAAGATGATTGTATTATGTACACTTGAACAACATTATTATGATTATTAATATTGTATATTAAAATATTGAATAATTAAATGATAAAGGATTATATACATGGAGGAAATACTAAAATGTTAACTTTAATTGTAATATTTATAATGTTATTATAGTTATGTGAGTATGATTAATGTAATTAGGTTTATCAAGATTATCACTATTATTTGGTTTAAAAATTTACGATACCCAGACACCACACTGTTCATGTATTCAATACATATACATATACATATACATATACATATACATATATATCCTTTTTGCTTTAAATAATATTAAAGGAGGAATATAATCACCCAATGTTTAAAAAATTGTTTGCCAGTATACCTCTATGAGCACTTTGGCAGTATAGCTAGCCCAAGACTTTCTTCTTCAGGAAATATGAAAAACCTTGCCTTAATATCTTACCTATTGAACAGGCATGTTATATCCTGGCCAATGTCATGAATTTAATCTCTTGGTAATTAATTTATATTTATTTATTTATTTATTTATTTATTTATTTATTTATTTATTATTATTTGAACTTATATACCGCCCTTCTCCAGAGGACTCGGGGCGGTGTACAGCCAACTAAAAAACATACAATACAAAAATTTAAAAACAGTATAAAAGCAATTAAATAATTTGGCTCAAAATTTAAAAACCCCACATAAAACAATTTATCAATTTAAAACAGTAAAAGGGGGGTTAAGCCAGCCCAGCTTGATGGAAAAGATGTGTTTTTAGGGCACGGTGAAACACACGAAGGTCCGGGATCCTCCGTATCTCCGGGGGCAGGTCATTCCAGAGAGTAGGTGCCACCACAGAGAAGGCTCTCCCCCTGGGGGTCGCCAGCCAACATTGTCTGGCCAGCACCCGGAGGAGGCCCTCTCTGTAGGAGCGTATTGGCTGGAACTTTTGGTGGAAAGGTAACAGCATTCCATGTGCCTTTTGCATTTAGTCATGCCGGCCACGTGACTATGGAGACATCTTCGGACAGTGCTGGCTCTTCGGCTTTGAATCGGAGATGAGCACCATCCCCTAGAGTCATGAATGACTGGCACATATGTGCGAGGGGAACCTTTACCTTTTTAATCAAGAACAGGTATGCATAGTTAATGATAGGAGCTGCTGATATTTAGGGAACAACCTGGTTTCCCTCCACTGTTGTTTTTGAATTTCTATTTGTAAAGCTCTTGTTTAGAATTTTATTTGATTTCTCTTTGGACTTCTTTCACTTTTGCCGGTTCCTTTGGTTGTGTCTTTTGGTGCATCTGCTTATTCCTGTGTGAAAGTTGGACTGGATTTACAACTCTGCAAACTGCCTGACAGGTTAGTTACAATTTAGCTAGATAAGAACTGTTCATGAGGGCAGACAATATGTTTGGCCATTAAAACAACCTAGGATAGGAATAGGTCATGAAAAAAAAAAGATAAGGAAGTTTTCTTTTCCAAATAAATAAACCCCCAACTAGGAAAAAAAAACCCTTTATAATAAAAAGTGATGTTAGCTGTGCATTCATCAAATCTATACAGATTCTCACACAGAAGTTTTATACTCCCCCCCCCCACACATTTCTTCCTGCACAGCTTCTAAAACATGGAATTTGGGGAATTGTTTTTACTAATAACAGTATGCTATAGAACATTCAATTTCTTGGTAGTAATTGAATACATGCTTTTGAACAGGAGGACTTGGCAGGAGCTGGAGCAAGTAATGAGAGCTCACCTGCTCTTGTGGCGCTAGGGTTTGGGCTGTCTTTAACCACTGAGCTTTTAAAAGAGTTCTTAATTAATTTAATTTTTAAAAGATTTTTTTTAATTAGCCCTGGCAGTTATCAAGAGGGGGAAAAAGTTTGGAAGTTTCTCACAGGATACAGTTGGCTTGCTTCATTCATTTCCTTCTTACCTAAACTGTGCTGCTTCACAACCATGTGCAGGCTGCTTATGAACCAAACTTACTGCTTCCAAGTCTCATCCCATAAGACAATGGGAAGATAGGGCTATTATATTTCAAATGAAGATAACCCAGATGGTCATTAGATGGCAATGAAAAATTGACTGCTGTCATTTTGTGAAGCCATGTAGGGCCCTATTCAGATTTTTGCATCTTTGTGAAGATGCAGAGGGTGGAAGAAGATGGAGGGCAAATGTTTAAAAGCTTGGACAATGTAGTATAGTTTTGACATGGTCAAAGAGTTACATGCTATTTTTCTTTCTTTTTACAAACTTTTTGTTTCATTAAGGACAGAAAACTCATATAGAGACAAACTTCTGAACCCAAGAAAACTCTTGAGTCAACATTTCTGTAGACAGTGCTGCTAAATCATAGAAATATTTAACCTTTCTGCCATGAAGCTACTGTATATCTGAAAATTGAATTTTGACTATTAGAGCAGTATTTTCTATAGCATGCTTTTTCTTTCAGTTCAGCCTAACAGCTGACTTATGCCTGTATAGAGGTCCTACATAATGCTGGGGAAAAAATATGTCAGCATATTTTAGAAATTAAGAACCATAGATAACACAAACCAAATTGTTGTCAGACAGCACAGTTTTTCATATCACACTGATTGCAATCACTGTTTCAGTCTTCTGTCAAATTCATCACTTACAATGAAACTTGTCAGCATGACACAGTACAATTTATTTTATTTATTTACTTAAAACATGTATATAGCTGTCCACATTTCAACCAACTCTGGGCAACTCCCAATTAAAGATTAAAAGACATATAAAATCATTTTTAAAAAACTATAAAACAACACATTAAAACATAAAACAGCAAAAACCTGGTACCAATCCTTGCTAATGTGCTGTCATCTAATTTTCTCCTAATGCTTGGTGGAACAGGTCTTTAAATTCTTATGGAAGGCTAAAATGGTTGAAGCTTCTGAACTTCAGGGGGCAAGAGGTTCCATAGGGCATAGGTTCTCGTGGAAAAGGCATGCTTCCTAGCTCTCATTTAGATGGCAATATTTGATGGAAGAAACCAGGAGTGTGCCCACAATTTACATAGTGTGATAAAATGGCCTTAACCACAACATAACAGCCACATTCTTGTAAAGCCGTATTCATGCAATCATGAGCATCAGTCCCATCCACTCTGTTTTTAACTCTTCCTTATTGAATGGCAAGATTAAAGAGAGACTTTACTAGTTTTCAGTAAGTATATTGAAAGTTTTTTTCACTAAGACCCTCTTCTCAGTGAGTGTCTGTGACCTGTTGCCCTTCCATATACATTTTCTTGATCTCTGTAATAGAATTTAAGAAACTATAGAAATTAGTCCTACGGTGACTAAGCAGATTTTTGTTCCCAAAATCTTTTATCACAAAGTCATTCCGACCATTGTGTAAAATGTAGATTACTAAAAATAATTATATCATCCTGATAATTACAATTACTACTTAGCAGAAAATACTGGGGAAGAACTAATGTATTAAACCATTCAGCTTTATATAAAATGCCTTGGCTCCTTATCAGCTAGCTATGAAATACTCCCCAACTATGATCATATGATAATTTAATCTTCCAAAGCAATACCAGTCTTTTTGCTAAAATTAAGCTCGTCCTGTTACAATGATTAAACTCAGTTGAGCTGAATATAGCTCTCCAGTCTTTCCAAATCTATTCTGGTTTCATTTGGCAGACTGTTCACAAGTAATTGTTATCTGGGCTCTGTAACTGTATCTGCAGAGTGAGATACTATGATTATATTTTGTGTGATTTTAGTTCACATTGCCCATTCTGCTCCCATTGGGTTTCCATTTGCTTTGTATTATCTTCTCTTTCCTATGCTCCCAGACTATTGGGCTGTTTTATCATTGTGTCCACATGTATTATGCTATTTTGGAGTAAATATGCCATTCCTTAGGATGTCTGAACAGTTTAGTTTTATGCTATCAGGGCACATGCTGACACCTTGAAACAAGGTATTTGTAACTAAAAAGGAAACTAGAAATAAAACTGAGCACCAGAGAAAAAGGAAATATGTCACAAGAGAAGAGGAAGTCTGTTCATGGCTTCCTCAGTTGCCTGCTAAAATCCCTCATTATGAGATGTTTATCTCTACGTATATGCAGGGGTGGGCTGCTGAGGGTTCGCAGGGGTTCGGGAGAAGTTCTAGCTAAGATTCTGTGCAGTTTGGACAACCCCCAAATCCCACTCCTAGCTGGCCCCTCCCACCATGCCCTTCCCCTCCCAGGAGTCCCCATGCGACCCATTTTAGGTGCAGGTAAGTGCACGGCATGCACAGAGGCTCAGGGAGGGCAAAAAATGGGCCTACTGGAAGTTCAGGAAAGTCTCCAGAGGGCCTCCAGCGCCTGGGGAGGCCATTTTCACTCTCCCAAAGGCTCGAGGAAAGCCTCCGGAGCCCGGGTAGGGCAAAAATGCCCCCCCACCATGGTGCAGGAGGCCGACTAGGCCACGTCCACCATTGTGACATCCACCCAGCAACCAGGCAAAGAACCCCTTGGTAAAATTTTTGAAGCCCACCCCTGCATATATGTATTGTACACCTGAAAGTTTAATTCCACATCATGGACTAGCTTATATTAGCATGAATTGAAGAAGAGAATACAAGGAGGGAGACTTCTGAAAGTTGCTGTCTTCCCTATCAACAAGATCCCTTCTGTCTTAGAAGGCCTGCTAGATTATGTAAATGTCCAAGGCACATAATATTCCAGTGTGTATATTATTGTGTATTTATTTATTTTTAAATGTAGTTATAACCCTTCTGAGTGGCTTACAACAGACTCAGATCCCTAGATAGAAGTCTAGACAGTTAAACTACAAAATAAAACACTGTCATTAAACTGCATTAACTATAAAAAGACAAAACCTAACAAAGTACCCTGAGGTAATGCTTTTCTAAAGAAGCACATAAGTTGAAAATCAACAAATTCAGGAAGATGTATTGGGAAATAGTTTCCCAGGCCAAGGAATACTGAAAATTTCAATAATCAACAACTACCTAGCACAGAGTATGGGAAATATAAAGTAAGACTTCCAGTGACAAACGCCAGGATATGAAGACTATTAATTTTAAATTCAGAAAGGTATAATATCAGAGCACTTTTCTCATCTACCAGAATGCAGTCAACTGTTCAAAGTGGTTTGAGACCTGAAGTACAATAAAAGTTCCTTTCTAAGCCCTGCTGTGTCAGGTGTCTGCCAAATTGTAGTCAAGCTAAGCGGAGCCTGACACATGGATTAAAATTTAAATTGCCTGTGCTTGGCATGCCAGAACGGTGTCATCACTGCCAAGTCTGCACCCCAGAGAAAGACATTGTAGAACCAGGCTACCATTGAAAAGGCCCATTCCCATTTAATGATACATCACATCTCAGCTGTTGGAAAATAGAGATGTGTATGTGTACGCACATCATCAGAAAACATGAAAAAAATTACAATGAAAGGGCAAAATGGGACAAAAAGCAGGGAGAGAAAGGCATAAACAGCGGGCAAGAGGTAAAAGGGCAGAAATTTTAATAAAATCTAGATCTACCTATCTATAAATCTATCTATACAGATAGTCCTAGCTTACCAACCATTCACATAATGAGTGTTCAAAGTTATGATGGCACTGAAAAAAATGATTTACAGCCATTCCTCACACTTAAAATTGTAGCATTTCCATTGTCACTGGATCATGATTTGGGGCCTTGGCAACCATTATGTATTTATACAGATCTCAGCATCCTATGGCCATGTGATCACTAGTTGGAACCCAACCAGCTACTGACATGCAAGGGGAAAGCTGATAAGAGGTCACAACTCATGGTCATGTGAAGACTTGCTTAATGACTGTGGGTGATTCGCTTAATGACCACAACTTGGACTGCCATGACTGCCATCATTAAGTGATGCAGTCAGATGAATCACTTCATGACCATTTTGATGGAGTTGCTGGGTCATTAAACGAGCTCACAAAAAAGCATAAAGTATTCCAGAGCCCCTGGAAACAGTACTGTGGATAATTAACATAGATAGCACCAAAGGTGTAGTCTTTTGTTACTCCATCCTTAACCCTTTTATGTACCTAATGGCAGCAGAATAGAGATGGAAAGTAGGACATGAGGTAATACCTCCTATATTCCATCACAAAAGAAACAACATGGTGGATGAGGATGATGTATCCAACATCACCATGGAAGCAGGAACTTTGAAGAGGCTCTTACAGTATGGTGGAAACATACAGAGAAAGTTCAGTACTGTATGTCTAGTCTAGAAAGATTAGTATCAGAATCTTGAACTGGAATTGGAAATGAATCGGAATAGCAATAGCACTTGGACTTATATGCCGCTTTACAGTGCTTTTCAGCCCTCTCTAAGTGGTCTAAGAGTCAGCATATTGCCCCCAACAATTTGGGTCCTAATTTTACCCATCTCAGAAGGGTGGAAGGCTGAGTCAACCTTGAGCCTGGTGAGATATGAACTGCCAAATTGCAGGCAGCTGGCAGTCAGCAGAAGTAGCCTGCAATACTGCAGTCTAACCACTGTGCCACTGCGAAAGCTAGTGAAAACCATGTAATAATAGCATAAGTTAATAATATAAATGCATTTCCATATCATCTTCAAAGACAGTCCCACTTAACATACTGCAGTAATTTAAATAAGAAGTTTTCAGGGCACAGGGTATCTATCATAAGGAAGCTACCTCTATCCAAGTGGGCCTGTAACTGGTGAACCAAGCCTAGGAAGAAGAATGTGTTATTGCACTCATGCTTGTAGAAGTACCTTCAAGCTACAAATTAATTCTAAAGAAGAAGGGCAACCCATGCCAGGACAAGCAGAATATCATTCATCTGGAAGATAAACCATACTTCACACCACTATCTTGTTCAGACTGAACTTCAGTTTATTAGCCCTTATCCACTCCATTATTGTAGCTAGACATTGATACAGCATTTCTACTGTTTTAACTTTACTCTCAACAAAATAACTATGTTTGAGTTATAGCTAGTGGAACTTCACCAATAATGTACTGCTTTACAGTACATTATTGTACTGTACTGGGGGGAGGAGGAAGGGGGGAGAGGAAAGTGATGAAAACAGCAATATTTTATTACTATTGACAACACAGCAATTTTTATTTTCCCCATTTTCTACCAGTGAAAATGTTGAAAATAGCAATTGGGGAGAGGAAAAAGAGTTGAAACTGTATGTCTTCAGAGAGAGATGGACATCTATATCCATCCTATGCACTGGTAGTGGCAGTCCTTGGAGGTCTGGTTTATCATTTCTGCAGCTTCAGGATCCCAAAAAACTGTCCACTCCTCATTTAGGGGGGAAATTCTGCCAAAATGCTAGAACTGAAGACATTGACTTAACAAACATGAGAATGGTATGAGAACAGATAAGAGAAAAGAATATGCCTAGGATTTTAAAAATGAGACTTGAATCAGTATATACAAAATGACATTTTGCCTTGTTTCCAAGAGCAGAATAAGGATGTTTCTACATGCAGTATTTGTTTAGGAGATCAGCTTCAGTAGAGGAAGACTTTACCTTACTTTCACCTTAACTCAGTATAACATTTCTACTCTAAGGAGGAAATCATCCTTTCTACCAACCTGCCTTCCATTGAGGATCTGTATACTGCATGAGTCAAAAGGAGGGCTGTGAAAATATCTACAGACCCCTTACATCCTGGAGATAAATTGTTTCACCTTCTACCCTCAAAACGACGCTGTATGGCACTGCACACCAGAACAATTAGACACAAGAACAGTTTTCCCCCCCGAATGCGATCATTCTGCTTAACAACTAATTCCCACAACACTGTCAAATAATTTACTAAGACTGTATTACTATTATTCTTCTCTTCCTTA